>JAQIXG010001515.1:0-21695 GCA_034700105.1 Oconnorella tubifera
GGTTTGCACTATTCATTTTGTTTTATTTATTTGATGTATGTTTATTTCTGTCGTTGAGACGAATAAAAGATTTATATTGATTAATTGAATTATTGTTTTGTATATCCTATGTCTTTTTGTTTGATAATATCATAGTATTATTGTATTATTGTAATATCATAGTACTATGATAACTGCATAGTATTATTATTGTTGCCAAATTTATACTTTGATCCTTTCTAATTGTAAAAATATATTTATAATCATTTTTCTCTGAATTAGACATTTCAACACCATGGTCTCGACAATCATCTTACAATCTGGAATCTTGATGAAGTACCTCGTTTGTTAGAGTTCATCTCTGCTGTGACAGATCGTGACAATTTTGTTTTGATTGAAGACGTAATCGGAGCATTTACTGATCAAGTCCTGACACAGCGAGAAAAACTGAAACAAGGTTATTGATGCAGCTTTATAACTAATCGAGGTCAATTTTTTTTCTATATTTATAACCTTGATTATATATGTTTATACAGATTGAATATTAAATTACGCACATCGCTACAAGAAGGTTATAGAATCATATAAATAATAGCGCGTTTGAATAACCCCTATGTTTAATATTTTCTGTTTATTTTATTATAGGTACAATCCACGGAGACTATAATGAGCAAAATATCATCGTGCGTCAAGTAGATTCTTCCGACACAAACTCAAACAAATCGAACTATGAAGTCTACGCTGTGATTGATTTCAATGACGTTTTGAATGCATGCTACGTCTACGACGTTGCGATTACCATTATGTATGTGATGCTGGATTCAAAAGAAATAGATTTGTTGGAGGTTGGCGGTTATGTTCTTTCTGGTTACTTTAAGGAAAGAACATTAAACGAGACAGAGTTTGAGTGTCTCAAAGTTTGCATTGCTGCGCGTTATGCTCAATCATTGACATTGGGAGCGAGCACTTTTAAAGATAACCCTGATAATGCTTATCTTTTAAATTCATCCAAAAATGGATGGAGTCAGTTAAGATGGTTTTGGAATACTCCAAATGCTGAACTATATGATTGTTGGAATAAAGTGATGTCTAATTTGCAATAGATAATATATGATGCAATAGATTAATTATAAGTCATATTTTTTGAGAGTATTTAGAGATTTACTTGGATTTAATTAAGTTTTATTTGCATCTGTTTTTCTTCGATGTTAATGATTTTATTAAAATATTTAGGTAATAATTATCCAATACATATTGTTAGAACATTTTAATATAAATACAAGATAATAGGATAAGATTCAATTGTTATTCATATAGGCCTAAATTGGATTGAATTTGTAACAATGTAGATTTTTGCGTTGCAGTAATACGTATTTATTCATATAATAGGTAGGCGCATACGAATGACATATTGAAGGCATTTTATTTAAGGGGTTTAAACGTTTTTATCACTAACCAAAATAACGACATAATTTATTATCGCTATAAGTTATACACGAATTTTCTTTACTAATGTAGCATCCGTATAATATTAACAAAGTAATATTATATTGGTTAACATAAATTCAACAATAATTTATTGTTTACTTTAATTTTAAAAATTTAACACATAACTCTAGAGCAAACTGATTAGCATTTATCATATTCTTTTTAAACAGTTCTATATAAAATCCATATTTTATATTAATAAAATATAAGATTAATGATATTCAATCAATGCCTATAAGCTAAAGAATAAACAGATTGACTATAATTGGTAGCCTGGCAACATCATAACATTCACTAGCGGCCTGCACCACATTACCTTGAAAAGTGCCACTGTCCTATAAAACGATCAGTTGCAGATCCAAATGGATATATGGAGCCAATAAATTCCACCTAATATTTAAAAAACCTTTTTAGCATTGTAAATAACTTTAAAAAGTTACAAAAAACGTTTTATTATCTTAAGTTCTCAAGGTCATAACCCTGGGTCAAATAGACTAACGTTTTTTTGTCCATGTTAAATAACGTAAATAAATTAAAAGATTGTCAGATATTTACAGATTTTCACGTCGAGAAAAAATTAGCCTCCACCACTGAATTTTTTTCTAAATCCATGTGCTAGAAAATTTAAGATTGCCTTTGCAAACGGAGAACATTATTGATCATTTTTGAAAGAGTGAAAGTAAGAATATCCGGCCCCTTATTAGTTATAAATACAGCAGACGTAAAGATTAAATATCATTAAATTTCTTACACATAGCTGTTTACTTTAATTATAATAATTTTATAAGTATTATTTAAACAAATATTAATAATGAATTGGTTGAATAAGTAATAGGCTTACATTAATCAATTTTCGATTTGAATTCATGTATATTTACGCGACTCTTAAATCTAACTCTAACCCTAACCCAAACCATAACCATAACCCAAACTCTAAAAACTAATAGTTTAGGTCGATATGTCGGGGCGGTTTTGACAGATGACGATTGCAATATTAAAACACTGACAGTAAATTTACAATTAAAAAACAATTTACAGTAAATTTATTAACTGTAAATTGACAGTATTTTAAAATATATCAATCGTAGCTTAGCTATAAAAAGACCTAAAGAACAAAAAATAGCTATAGTTTGATCCCTTCTACAGTGACTAGTTTGTTGCGCCACATTTTATATTATAGGCCGAATAATAGAAAAAAATGTTTTTAGACTTGATGGACCATTTTTCGTGAAGCAAATATTTGAACTCTCAGTACGTGACTAAATTGTACTGATATAAGACAAAATATCAGTTTCAATTTTCAACAGTGACTTTGCATAGATCCAATAAAGTGCACGAACTATTATAATATAGGTTTATAATTTAGTTAAATTGTTTCGTTAATTACAGCAAATCGGATATTTACAGTCATGACTGCAGCGGAGAGTCCAAAAATCACAGTAAGATATATTCGTTAAAATCTTCATTTTTATATTTCGACAAATGATATGATTTCTATAATATAACACGAGTTGTGAATATTTGTCACTGATTGCCGGAAGAACTTAAGCGACTAATTTAACTGGGTCTGCAATTCGAAACTCGTCGAAATGCATCTCAGTGAAGCATACTAAATACAATTATGATATGCGCAACGATATCATAAACCAAGAAAAGCTCTATGCAGTATACATTGTTTCAAACTTTTAAGAGTATAAAACATATCTTATCTGGCATAAGTGAAGAAATATAATTTTATAGATTCTCACAAGAATGAAGGAGTAGCATCTCACTAACAAATATATAAAGAGATAAAAAAAATGACACATGCATGTCTGGACATGCATGTGACGATTAAATTTAAAGATTTATCACAAGGGGGCTATCACATAACTATAGCCTTTAACACTACAAAAATCTTCCTTTTGCATATAAGGGGGAGGGGGTTATAAACCCCAATGAGGGGGGGGGGGTATAAGGCGGAGACTGCTTAATCTGTGATGTGCGTATTATTATCTAGCTTCAACAAGTATTGACAGATATCGAAGAAATTAAAGCAAAGAGCAAAGGCTACTACGGAGATCTCGATATTTATAAGAAGAGATATGAAAATAATTTTAACAAAATACTCAACGGCTTCTCGTAAGTTATATTTTCAAAGCTTAGAAGAGTTATTTCAATTTTTATTTAGTTAGGTTATGCTTATTAGTAATAATTGAATCAAAACAGTGTCGATTCGGTTTTATCAATAATATGCGATTAACTAAATGGACTCTTAACTCTCTTGCGATTCAACTTTTACTAGACTTAACTGTGTACTGAAAAAGTTACATTGCTTTTCTTCTTACAAGTAAAGTTACTTTATTTCTTTATATCTATCTCTTTACTTAGTGATGAAGAAAAAGCCAACGTGGATAAAGTGCTTATTGCTGCAATAGTGAATGGACACAGTCTTGTTCTGGAACATATCGCAGATATTATAGTGGAAAAGAGAAAACTGATTGACTGGAAGGTATCTAAAATATAACTAAGAATATCTAGAAACAAAAATACTAAGTTTTAAACCCGTCCAAGAAAGGAGTATTTTAACGTTTCTTATTTGAAACTTTATCGATTACTTTGCTCGCTGTGTTTAGAGCACGTGTTAGATGTAGTAGAAATAGCAGCAGGCCTAGTAGTATCAGAGCTTAAACGAATTTTAAATTTAGATAACTCTTTATTTATGGATGTGTAGGCCTACAAGTAAAGATTGGAATTCTAAAAACTCTATGGCATATATATCAAAGTTTTAGAATGAAACAATCTCTTCTTTGCATAATTTTTTATTCTACATAGGCTCGTCCAGATATCGTCAATAAAGTCATTGATACTGTCATCGAGTCATCATTGATCGTAGAAAAAGATAATTACAAGCGACATTACAACGGTTTTATGTCAAAGCTTCTTGAAACTTTAGGGTATTCACTGGCTTGTCAATTTTATCGTCGTCTTCGTCTCATCATCATCATTGTCATCATCGTCATCGTAATCATCATTATCATTATAATCATCATTAAGTAAAACCGAAAAGTGTCACTCTAAGTTCAAATACCAGAAATTCAAACTTTATAAAACATTTGTGGCAGGCTTTCATAATAGATCAAAAGTACTTCCTCCTTCCATTCATTTTATTCATCAAATTTTACCATTGATCTGATTTTAAGTAATAAGACTCTTCTAAGGGATAAATATTAATAGGCTATAACTATGATTAAAATATAATTACTAGACATGTAATAAAGCATTAAACTAACTTATGCTTTATTACATGTAATAAAGCATAAGTTAGTAATAAGTCGTATCAGCTTTTTATATTTATTAGTACATGTCAATCAAAGATACCTGCTTTTCAAAATTACATTTTATAAAGTTATTCTATCATTGAATTTCTTCCAAAACAGAAATTATCAGATTAAAGCGAGACACAGTGATAAGATATTTGACGTGATTCGAGCTGCTTATAATAATGTTCAGACTCCAGATGCAACGATTCACTCTACATGTCTGCCTTGTATCACTGGATACCCATGGACAGTGAGAGAATATTTGTTATATTAGAATAATATTATTATAAACATTATATTATTATAAACAATATTTTACAGCTTGTGCAAATATATATAGTATTAAATTTATAAATGTAAGAAAAGTAATAATTACATGCAATAGACGTGTATACAGGGTGCGCCAAAAAAAATAAACCCCTAGCGACTTTGCAATAACTAAGCCAAAAATAAACATCCTTTCTTTAAATTTTGTCAGTTTGTAGAGAAGGAAATTTGACATCTAACTACCAAATTTCACATCGATATCTCAATTCATTCAAAAGTTATGAAGGTTCTACGAAAAAACTTCAAATTTCGATTTAACCTGAGCTCCGTAATAGAGCAGTCTCGTAATTTTGAGAATTTTTGTCAAATAATTTGCTAATTTTTTTTATAAAACGGGTCATTTTATGAGCAGAGTGTCTCTAGATAAAGTTGATAACAAAAATAGCCTCTCTCTGTTCGAATCTGAGCCTACAATCTCTTTCTTGTTTACGATAAGGCTGTTTTCACGAAATTTTGTGTCAATTCAGTGCAAACCTCTTGCTCCTCAGTTTTCATTCTGTCGTGACTCAACTATAACGTGAGCTCAAAATATTTTGTGGGGATTGCCTCATGGTTCTGGTAGTCCCAAAGGTTAATATTGGACAAATATTTCAAGAGTATTTATCTCTTTTAATGAGACAATTGCTAAACTTCGACAATCTTGAAAATACTAGTTTGGTTAACTTGAAATTTGAAGTTTTTTTGTAGTAACTTTATAATTTTTGAACGAATTGAGATATCAAAGTGAAATTTGGTAGTTAAATGTCAAATTTCCTCCTCTACAAACTGACAAAATTTAGAGAAAAAATATTTATTTTTGGCTTAGTTATCGTAAAGTCGCTAAGGGTTTTTTTTTTTTGGCGCACCCTGTATATTAAGTAAAATTAATCAATGAATACTTGTACTTTAATGCTAAGCAATCAACTTGTCGACAGGGGGGGGGGGGTGGGAGAGGTGTTTTAAAAAAAATACCTCATGACCTTTTTTAACAAATTGCTATAATAGTTTAATGTTTAAGTACTACTAAAACATCTTTGTTCTAACTCTTAAGTTTACAGTGCAAAAATATTTGAATATTTATAATGCATTGTTATCAAATATTTTCATTTTCTTGGGGGCGGGGGGACATTTTGCATGAAATGAACTAAATTACATATTAAACGTTTATTTTTAAAATCAGAGAGTCTGAAAAATCAAGGGATCCCCTTCCCTCCCCCCTCTATGACAGCCCTGAATCAATTTATAGTTGACAAAAACTTGATTATCATTTTAAAATCAAAATGCTGAATATATAGTGCCAAGTACCGATACTAAATAACATTCATTCAATGCTTAATTAATTTCTCAATTCACAGGAGGCACCAAAGAATATTCCAGAACTTGCCAAATTCTTACTGAAGGCTGTTAAACATAATCCAGACGTAAGTGAGTCACGTTGGCTTAGTTGTCATGCTGGCATATCTCTGCCGTTAATGCTGCGCAGTCAATCAGGGTCTGTACTTTGTCAAAATCAGGGCATCATCATTATTAGTATCATTATAATCATTATAATCATTATTTTTGATGATGAAATGTTCTTTAAGAGTCTGTAATCTGAAGTTAATCTTGTTTTACGGATAGAATGATTACCCTGATAAACTGTAGAGAATCAAAACACACTACCTTTAGTATTACAAGTTTATTGTAATTTCTTGGTGTCTTATATATTAAAAGTTTCTAAATTTTAGAAGAATAAAAGTTTAGATTCTGTTAGATTTTGTGAAGAGATCATTTTTTAATTAAGAATTAGCAGATTTAGAGCTTAGATACTACCACAATTGAGAAAAATATACTAGGAAAAATCAGGCTACAAATTGTCGTAACATTGATCAAGCATAACATTAAGAGTAGTGGTGAATAATGTTGAATACTTGTTTACATCATTGTAAATGGGTAAACATTATGTGTAAACTAGGAAGTCTATACATGAATCGATACTGAAAGACATCACAGAGATATTCAACTTCTGCGTTAAGCAAGAATGGAAATGTGAAGATGATCTAACAAAGAACAACATATGTTACGTCATGTTGAAGTCTATCATGGAGGACTACCTTAGTTGTGTAAGTAGCTATTGTCTTAGATTTTAAATTTATTTTTATCCTTTATTGCAAATTAATATATTGATCATTATATGCATATGTTATGATTCATTATTTATATATTTTATGATTCATTATTAACATGTCCAAATCACAATTAAATATTTAAACTATTCCAATGTAATGTAAAGAATTTAAAGAGTAATAATGACTAATTATTTACTCATTTTTAAAAATTATAATTCTTATTCATAGTAATAATATGACCTGCAAATAGGAAATTACATTATCTTCATGTTATGAACCTTTAAGATATTTATATGTAGCAACATTTATTGGTCTTTTGATTTTTAATTTTTTCTTCAAATGTCTTCAGAAACACAAAACAAAGGTTTAGCTAATAGTAAAGAGTAATAATACAGGGTAATACTAACAATACAGCGTGATACTAATAATACAGGGCAGCACAAAGCCACATTTGATCAAGCCTATGATAGAAGGCATCAAAGAACTCTGGGAATGCGGTGACAGTATACTACAGAGAGACGCAAACTATATCATGACAGCAATGGCGGATAATGCTGACGTCATAGGAGATCAGACAAGCGCACTCGTTGAAAAGTTTCTTACAACGAAAGATATTCAGATAGCGGGTGAGTGATGAGAGATTTGAGCAAAAATTGACTATGGTGATATTTCAAAGCGCATAAAAGGTATTGATGTATATAGAATTATATAATGAGCAGTATAATATTGTTACAATGTATTTTTTAAATTATGCAACACTTTAAGACATATATTGCCGTATATAGCAATAATATTGATTATTCTGTTTTATTTCTAAATATTTGTTTTTAGAGACATATATTTTTTATAGCAATAATGTTGTCTATTATTTATTTTATTTCTAAATAGGCCTACTTGTTTTTAAATTTATTACAAATAAAAGATTTTGATTTTGAATAGTTGTATTATGTTTATTAATCAAGTCTTATTTCTTCTCATCTACTCTCACTTTAACTGAATGTTCTTATGAATTTTCATTGTTACAGTGAAACTTGAGAAGATCTATAAGGACTCCCCTCAGTGTATTACTCCACATTTAGATAGATTTGTAGATATACTGGACGATGACGGAACTGATGATACTACCAAGATGATGATCATTCAGATGTTGACTGCTGTTGCAAAGGCTGAACCAACTGTTTGTCTTTGTTTTACTTTAATTTATCATTATTATCTGTATTCGTTATCTTTATTAGCATGGTATAACTATTATTTTACTGTAACATCACACGCTGGCATCTATTGAAATGATGGCCCAATATAATAGTCTATGTATAAATCGGTTTTTTGATTTGATAATTTTGTAATTGATAAATATCAATGTCTGTATTTTGAGACATTGTTTCTAATTTTATTAATATCATACTGTTTTTATTGTTATTTTGATTCGAAGTTTCAATTAGTCACTTGAAATTTATAGTCTTGATAATGTTTAATGAATTTTAGACACAAGTAAACTATGGATATTATTTCCATATGTTACAATTTTAAGACATTACTAAACTTATAGACTATTAAATGTGTCAATGTAGATTGTCTGCAGACTATACAGCATTAAAGCAAACAGATATAGGTCTAGTTTCTTTACTATTGCAAGTTAAGATCTTTTAATGTTGCAATATTTTATAGAAAATAACCAACAAGACAATCTCTGCAGTAACTGGACAACTTGGTCATCCCAGTAACATGTACATGGCTTCTATGTTTCTTGATGTTGTTGCTGGTACAAGACCCAGGGATGTGTTGCCTTATGAGAGTAAGATTATACATGGATATGAAACTGTGGAGAATCTTATTGGAACGAATGGAGGATTGCTAGTGAAACTGGCTATTGATGAAGTATTCTAATTATGTACTTACCTACCTAACTTCGTATCTGTATATTTTACTATAAATGTATATTGTATTATAGTATTTAGCTATCTATCTGTGTATCTGTATATTATATTATAATATATTGCACAATTTTAGTTTAACAATTAACAAATTTACAAAATATAAATGTGTAATCAGAACTATTTTCTTTGTAGACTTATCTAAATTTTTACAATATTAAGAAATATATTTATATATCTAATGTAAACTGTTAATTTCATTAGCATACTTAAATCTTAAATCTTGAAGTTGAACATCTGTTTAACCATCGAGGGACAATGTCGCAGACTTCCCTCAGTATCAGTCAAGACCACACATGCTCCACCCAAGCAGTGAAGACAAACCATCAACTGAGAGAGAAAAGTAGGCAGTAAATCTAAGTGTTTATTTTTGCAGGACCATCAGAGAAAGTACTTGGCTGTGTTTGCTAAGAAACTCAAATCTATGCCACCTGGTATGATGCAAGTCGTTGTTATTTCTAACATAAGACAAGTGGGATTGCATAATCCTAAAGTTCTGAATGAGCACAGAGCTCTGATTGAAAGTCTCAAAACTCAGCCAATATTGACAGACATGTGTCAGGCAACTATTGATGTCATGGATGGTAGGAGGTGGGTTATTGTCAGTGATTTTACCATTTTACTTTAATTTATACAACCTGACAAACTACAATAACTTTGCATAAGGTGCATAAAGGCCTTCAGTTTATAAGACATAAGCTTGATAGTGTTTCTTATCAATGCCAGGGTATAAATTATGCACAAAGCACAATGCCCTGTCTGATGAACACCTGTCAATTCAGTATTATGTTGCTTGAATAAATATATTTACTGTTACTGCTTTGAAGTTCAGAAATGTCCGTACTATTATGACCACTTTATCATTGTTTTTGTCTGCATTTCTGCAGTCCGAGATAAGACTAATATATCAATCATGTTTTTCTAGAATAAAACATTAATGATAATTTTAATACGTTTTTTAAGTAACAATATCATTTAATAATGACACTCAATAAGTTAAATTTATCCGTCCTTTAACAGCCTACAGGGCGTGTCTACTGAAGTGACAGCCCAACGCAAGGACATCAATCATCTCGACACCAGGGTGACCACAGCTGAGGGTGACGTCACGGCCATCAAGAAAGATGTGGCGGGAAATAAGGAAAACATCGCAGGGGTTAGGACAGAGGTTAATGCTCAAGGTCAGAGACTGAGTGACCTCAAGGTCGTTGTGGATGAGACAGTGCTAAAAGTTGAAGAGCTTGATCGAAAGGTACGAGAGTAGTTATAATAATAGATAAGTAATGTAGGGAAGTAATTATAATAGTAAAGTAAATAGGTTAATCTTGTCTATATTATTATTGATAAAGTATTTGTCAACAATATTTGGATGAGCAAATAAGAATTATCATGATTAGCTTCATTAGCTTAATATTATATTTTAAGTTTTTTCTTAAATGTTGCTCATTCTGGTGCTCATAAAATGCACAATTTACAAACAATCTGCAAATGTCATTTATGACTGTTCTACGCAATTGCAGACACTAAGCCACGCCCCAGCATGGTCACGTGATGTAGCCAAGCTGCTAAACCCCACCTCTGACCGTGATTGGCGTTTGCTAGCTAGCAGACTAGGCTACACAGCTGCTGATATACGTAACTGGGCTACTCAGCCCGATCCTTGTCTTAGCATGTTGGACGAATGGTTCGCTACTAATAAGACACGCGAGGCTACGCATGGGGTACATAAGATTCTTGTTGAGATAAATAGAACAGATGCAGCTGTATTTGTAGAGAGAGCACTCAAGTCTGTCGGTGAGTCTGATGTTTGAAAACGTATAAAAACTAATGAAAAGTAATTTAGCTGAATTCATCTTGTGGATACATAATTAGAGTCTGAGGAACTTCATCTTATTCAAGTTTATCTATAATTATGATAGAAAGTTATCTATAGAAAGAAATGAAAAGAAATGAAAGAAATCTATAGTTATGATAGAAGTTATCCATAGAAAGAAATGAAAAGAAATGAAAGAAATCTATAGTTATGCTAGAAGTTTATCTGTAGTTATGATAGCCATTGTTGAATTATAAAATAATAACAGTTTTTACAGCATATATTGTGACTTTTTGACAATATTTTTCATAGGCATGTATACGTTAACCTAATCTTTTGTTCAGCTTCTAAATTATAAACTTATTGTTGTTTATTTTCAAAGAGCATGTGATAAATGATGACCCCGGTGAACCGGCAACACCACCGCCCATATTTCTTAGCTACCAGTGGGGTCACCAACAGGAAGTGAAGCTACTCCGCCGCCATCTAGGCACGGCAGGGTACGCTTCTTGGATGGATATAGGACAGATGGGAGGAGGGGATAAACTCTTTGCCAAGATTGATGCTGGGATACGAGCAGCGAAAGTGATCGTGTGTTGTGTGTCGCAGAAATATGCCGAATCACCGAATTGCAACAGAGAGGCAAGTTTTGTTTTGGGAAATCTCAGTTATGAATAGAAGCTGCAAAATATATAGTTAGTACTAACTGATTCACAACAATAACTAACCCTATACAATATCTCAATATCTTCTATGTTATCGAGATATTTGAAGATAAATTGATGAAATTAACTAATTTTTTTTTGTTTAACACAAGGAAGTTTGAAAAGAAAATTCATTTAATATACAATAGATGAAGTCTTTCTAGAAAAATTGTAAAATCACAACTATTTGCTAAAACTTATAGTAATTATATTTCTAGGTTAATCTCAGTGTGACTTTAGGAAAGCCTATTATTCCTCTTCTGATTGAAAAAATGTCCTGGCCCCCCCCGGGTGCTATGGGGCCCATCTTTGGCGAGTACATTTTTGTGAGATTCTTTCAACGAGACGGAGAGAAACTAAGCGATGGAAGGTACTGGCCGGCTGACAAGTTTACTGAGCTTCTGGTTCAATTGAGATACCACATTGCTCCAGAGGTGGCTGCCATTCCTTCAGGTGCTCAAAGTGCTCAGTACTTTACTTACCCCATTCAAACTTTAGTACTTTGTTACTTTATTTACGTCATGCAAACTTTAGTACTTTATTTATCTCATGATGTACATTAGGTATCTCATTCTGTCTCATAAAATCCTCACGAATATTTGCATTTAAGATAAGATCTTTTTTATGCGTATGTGTTTAGGTTCTCTCTATACAAACTGGTGGCAGCCACCGGAAGAAGTTATCGTAATAAAACCTAAACCAGCCACAGGACTTACTCCTGTAGAAACTCCTGAAATAATAGTTAATCAGGTATTGATATTTATTATTTTACATAAATATAAAATTTCTAATAGATGACGTTCTTTGCTAAATATTTATAATCACAATATTGCAAAATATTTTTAATAGTTATGAAATCTTTCTTGCAGATATTCTAGACTTTTACTTAAGCAATCAAATATCTCCTTGACTGAATAATTTTAAGCAGCTTGCTATTGATTCAAACTTTTGGTAGTTTATTTTGTAAACTCTGAAGTTAAAATTTCCACTTTCCATCGTGATAAACAAATTATAAAAATAAACTTATGTGGCAAGACCCATCAATCATCTGTATTTCTCTTGTTATGACCAAATGCCGATTCTATCATTTAGGTATCAAATTTTAAATTGTAAACTTTCATATTTTGAACGTTTTAATAATCATATTTTTTTAACATAATCTGCTGTAGTCCAAGTCACCGGATGTGTTTATATCGTACCAATGGGATAAGCAAACACAGATCAAGGCTCTCTATCGTCGCCTCATTCATCTCGGCTACACTTGCTGGTTGGACATTCAGCAGATGGGAGGCGGGGACTCTTTATTTGATAAGATAGACAGCGGAATTAGAGGATGTAAAGTTGTCATAAGTTGTGTTACGACAAAGTATTCAGTCTCTGCTAACTGCAGGTTTGTAAATAGTTCGTTTTTGCTCACTATTCGCAAGAAGGAAATTGGTCAAATTCCTTATTTCTTGAAATATCAATCTTATAGCTAGATTTTCAAGCCATGAAAAAAATTCCAACATTAACCAATAATTAAATACAAATAAAAGTTACCTCTGGCCGATATCAGTGCAATGTCAATCAACTGTATCAAAAACATACTCTTGAATTACATTACCCTGAAATGAAAATATGCATTAAGTAACCATATATTTTGAGTCATCAATTCATAAACATTGACCAGAAAATAAAATTTGTACCAGAATTACAAACTATAACTAACAGTATACATATAACAATGGTTGATTATATTTCGTAGACGTGAGGTCAGTTTAGCTGATGCCCTGAAAAAGCCCATTATCCCCATACGACTGGAAAAGATGACCTGGCCACCTGAAGGTCCCATGGCCATGGTCCTTACCCAACTTGTTTTCATTGACTTCTCTCAACTCGATGAATCTGTCCTCAATCACTGGAACTGTCCACAATTTGATCAACTACTTCGTACTCTTTCTCCGTACGCTACACCTCAATCTGGGGTCATCATGAAACCTGCTGGGCAAAAACCGCCTGGAAGATCTCCTGATGGAAACTCCCAGCAACCATTACCCAGCGCACAAGCTGCTCATCAACGCCAAGAGGTGCCTAAAGTTCCCGCTGGGAGAGGTACCTTGATTATGAGGCCAGCATCATCTGGGCACATGATACCTCAGGGGGCGCAACAGAGGTCTATGGGTGGACAGACTCAGTTAACCAAGCCAAGATACTTTTAGATATCCATTGTTGATAATAGGAAATGATTGTTAAAATCTAATATTGTAACTAATAGTATTGCGCTATGACTGACAGAGTGTTGTATTAATAATTATGATTACAAACAGTCATGTTAATTTGATTGCGTTTTTTGATGTTGATTATTTAGTAACAATAACATAATAAGTTATTATTAATTTAAATGCACATGGTCGTAATTTTTGTACTGCATAATAGTAGTACAATTTCAAACGTGCAACTATTGCTAACTGCTAAGCGTTCGTAACTACTATTTCGATTTTATAAAAATTTATATCATTAAATTTCAATTGCATATCATTCCGATGTCTTGTTAAAAAAGCAAAATATTATGTTATCGATTATAATAATCTAAAATCTAATCTCATTAAGTTCTTTGACATTCAGAAGCTACTTTCAGAAGTTCTAGTCATCACAAGAACATCAATTTTATTGGGGTCATTAATTCAAGCAATATGTTATTTGATATTGCAATGTTAAAGACTTTCACTTTAATCTTTCACTCTAATTTGATCAGATTCTAGCAATCCGAGCTCCTGAAATCAATTTATATTAAAGAATCTCTTTCATTTACAAAGATAAAGTCGTTACATTTATGAGAAGCAATAAGCATAAAGTATTGCACGAGTACACTCGTATTCGTAAGTCAGCGTATTATCTGCTACTGGTTAAGCTTACAATACAATATAATATAATACAAAATAATACAAATAAGTGTATTTTCTCGACAAACCAGATATTTTCAGGTAGTAGTGAGCTCAATAATATAACACAAATCTACATAAGGCTCCTTTATGCACCATTATTTCTAAAACAGTTACTCTGTAGAAATCTCATTTCATTCCTTAAATTACATTCCTCCAATGTGACCACGCAGTAATCACAAATTATTTTGCCCCTTTCCTAACCCTTACTCTACGTTCTAGTTGTCTATAATTATCGAGACAACAAGCGAATAAACTGCTCGTCTATTGATCTACTTTGAGTGTCCATCACGCCTACTTGTCTCAATAATGCCAGTCGCAGCGCGCACTTGCTTGTATACAAATCTCGTCGTCAAGTTAATTGTGAACTAAATAAATTGTATTTTTTATTTATTCCCCCCTATTTAATTTATTATTTATTTACCCCCGCCCCATTTTAATTTTGTATTTAATCCCCACAGATTTTTTATGGGTCAAAGCGTAAATTAATAAAAGAAAACTTTAAAGGTGATTGCCACTGCTAATACGCTATTGTGTTCTGTATTGTGTTTGGTTAACAAAGTTGACACCGTAGTGGTTGATATTGCATAAAAAGTGAATTTGCGGCGAAATTTGACTATGCAGACACGTAGTGTAGTTGGCATAAGTTAGGTGTGTTTTAGTTTAAATGATTACATCGGATTAATCTCTAAGAATATATGTATCAGCCTACCAGGAGTGATTAATGGTCGATTTAGTATCTGACTATGCGGACACAAAATTAAATATATAGTATTAATAAAGGTAGTATTTTGGAATCAATTTTTCAAAGCGAGATTTTTAATTGTATATTTTGTTGTGTTTTTCATAAGTGTGACAAGTAGCTGATGAGAATGCCAAGTAAGATACAGTTTAAGGTTATACATACTTCTAGTCAAGATGAACATTTCAAAGGTTCAGAGTTGAACATTCACGCGCCTACAACTAAAGGCTGGCAGTCTAGTAGGTCAGTTGGTTTGTTGGTCATACTTGTGCATTTCAGCGTCACGACAATCGGTCATAGACTTTTGGTTTACGATACTACGTCTACCAACATTTAGTCTACCGACATTTGGTCTACTGAAGCATTAGTGTTAGGGCTAGGTTTAGAGTTAAGGCTAACATTAAAGCTATGATTAGGATCATTTGAATTGTTAGGGAAGACCAAATGGTAGTAGACATAGTGTCATAAACCAAAAGTCTGTAGATGAATTGTCGTAGAACAGTGCATGGTTGTGCCATCTTCTGTATGATACTATTCGTTGTTTTCCTGCGCAATATTTAATTTAAACTTTTTTTGACACGGCGTTTTAAGAAATAAATTATTTTATCCGCTGTAACAATACAGTGATCCGCTTTTTTGCACGCCTAGTTTACATTATATCATTCAATTGTATTCATGCCAGTATGACATTAAGGAACAAGCGATGAATGAAAAATATAATTGGATTACATTATTTAATTAAAACTGTTAGATGAGGTGTTGGGTATTATTTCAGATACTGCAGTTATCCTCAAGATATTGTCATTCAACTAGAAAAGAGAATTAGATTGAAGAAAATACAAATTCTTTCTCATCAGTTTTTGATCGGTGCGCATTGATGATTTATAAAATCATTACTATAAATAAAGCTTCTATATAGTTATTATTATTTCATTAAAAATGATATTATTTAAATGATGCTAATTAAATAAATGATATACAAATATTGCTGAATTTGGGAATTTTGAAGTTATACGGTTCTAAAGAGATACAAATTTCATATTATAATAATTAATCGTAATATCTGATGTTTATTTTATAAGGTGTACATTATAAACTGATAGACATATAAAATAAATAAATTTGAGAAAAATGATAAATTATTACCATTTTAAATGGTTTATTGCCTTTGAAATTGGTCCAAAAAATATCATTGCAATGAATAAAGATGTTATTTATTCGTGTTATATTTAAAGGATTATATATTTAATTTTTTGAGCAATTTTTCATTTTTATATTGTCAGCTACAAAGATAGAATTTTACATTGGAGATGTTCCGGAATCTATGGATGTTTCTACACAGAATGCTAGATACACACGACTTGGGTATTATCTACTTTTTAAGCAATCATATTTAGCGTTTGTTTATGTATTGAAAAGCAATGTTCAAGTCAGTTTTAATGATTTAATTTTAAAGGCTCAGATAGGAGGGATGAACATTGTTCTAAAATGCAAACAAAATTCTATTTGGAACAATATTGTAAATTACAGCTGGACATGGGCATTTAGTATCCAGAAATATTATAATGACTATCTTAAAAGAAATACGTGTAATGGATATTTCACAAATATTTCACTTGATTTTTACGCACTCTTGTTGATAAACATTTACTTCATCTTTGACTCTGTTTTTCATTAATTTATTATTATATCATTGCATTATTGTCATTAATCTTCTCTTTGTACTGATATGATAGTAAAAATTAACGGCAGAAATAACAGTTAACTTTAACAAGATCAATCAGACAACTGATAATAATTATAATAAATTTAAACTACTGCCAAGAATCTATAAATTGATGTCCGTCTTGCAATCGGTTAAGTATTAGTTTGTTATGATAAAAAAAGGTGTCAAAAATATATTATTAAACTATTATAAGCATTAATATACGCTCAGAAAAAATGTACATTTAATAATTATAATTTAGCTTTAAGAGAAAAGCATATAAATTGATTAAAGCAATTAGGGAGATCATTAGCAATGTTACAAACAATTTTTAAAAGAATTAAATTTTACGCTATATTTTGATTGTAGATATGTAGCTCTATCTGATAATGAAAAGACAGGATATAAAGCCAGAGAGCTCAAGTCTGTTCATGTTGATGCTGTTGGGCATTTTATCAAACTTCTCATTCATAAGAATCATGTCAATAAACAGAATCCATACAATCAAGTCAGTCAGATGCCAGATTTTAGAAATAAATTTTAAATTTGAAAGTTTTGCTTGCTTTAATTGATAAGTAATTTATGTATATAATAAAGTTCTTTGTTAGTAATATCATGACAATATATTTTTATTTCTAATGTAGAGTTATTTTAACATCATATTTTTCATTGGGGGAGGGGGTGGAGGGAAGGGCTTGAAGCCTCTTAAAAATCAATTTAATGTATAATTGTAGTATCTTTTGAATGAATTATTATGATTATTGTATTATTTATTTCCATAGGTAACTCTCATTGCAATCAATATAATTGGAGATGAAATTATTCAAATGGAATCGGTTTGAAGTTTTTGTTTATTAAGCATTGATTTTGTTATTAAATTCTAGCTCTGTTTTATAATATTATATAATATATATAATTATAATTATATAATATTTTAAATTTTTTATTTTAATATTATATTAACTATTGGCTTACATGACGTTGAATGATAACATACAAATATGATACATTTAAAAAAAAGCGATAGCTAACTATGTAGTAATAGCTACATAGTTACATAGCTACAAAGCGATAGCTAACTATGCTTTTCAATATATAGTTTGATAGATTTTTAAGCAGATGTTAATCTTTATAATGATTTTGTTATTATTAAGTGATTTAGAAACTTAAATTACAATTTAAATATATCTGTAGAGATTTATTGATTTATTTTCCAGCGTGAAAATAGCAATGCTGATGAGAGATCAGAGAGACTGACATCCGATAGGTCAGTATTTAATTGCTCTAGTTTATTCTTTCTTTTCTTTTTGCTTTTTTGTAACATACTTTCCTGCATGTGTTTGTGATTGTTTGATTGCGATTGGTTATAAAAGATTGTTTGCAATCATTATTCTTTGAAGTAACTGATTATTAAATTGATTGATTCTTCATGATTTTATGTAATTTTAATTTGTTTTTATCATTCAGACCGGATTATATATCGCCGCTGGATGATTTGGCTTTTGACATGTACCAAGATCCAGAAATAGCGCAAGTTTTACGCAAGTTAGAAAGAATGAAACAAGAAGCTGTCCTTGGTTTGTTATTTCTTAAATATCAGTTAATTTATCAATTATTTAATAGCTTAATTATTAGTGGCAGTATTGTGCAGAGTATTAATAATTTTACTAGTGTTAAAACTTCGGATTAAACTTTTTACTGGATTGTACGTTTAGAGAAAACTTTTCAGCTTTATCAATATTTACATCTATTTCAGAAGAGAGATACGATTATGCTAAGAAGTTAAAAACAACGATTCAGCAATTGCAGAAAGTGAGCACAATACTTATTTTTAGTCTATTAATTCATCATTTTCTGTATTATCAGTAATCTTTATTATTAGTATAATCTTTGGTGCAAATGTTTAACTATTTTCTTTAGAGCTCCGTTTAATGTGCTAACTAAGCATTATTTTTCATATATTATTGAAAAAGCGGTACATTAATATAATTTCATCTTTAATTTTACGATCTTGAAATATTTTGTATTAAGGTTACTGCTTTCTATAGTTCTAACAAATTAAAGATTTTCTTCTTTGTTTTTTTTTTGTTTTATTTTTGTTTACATTTGTCATCTTATTTTTTCATCGCTTTTTTGCTGTTTATTTCTTGCACTTTTCTTTACAGAGCTTTTTTTTAGTTAAACTTTTATTATAATCTTACAATCAAATTTACGTTTAAAAACGAAAGTTTAATTACTTAGTTAATTAAATAAGTTAATTATAAGTTTAAAAGTTAAATAATTTGTAAATTTATAAGTTAATTTTCGATGTAGGTAGGAGAGAAGCTTGGTAAATATGAAGTAGAAAAACGTCAGGCAGTTGAAAGTGAAGATTATGATAAAGCTAAACTGAAGAAAGTTCAGATGGATGACTATAGACAGAAAGTTTACGAACATCTACAGATCACTGATCTACTCATTCTACCTAAGGTAAACTTTCTATTTATATTAAAGATCTTAAACTGAATTTATTGCATAGCTAGATTAAATTAGATTTTTTATTAAAGTTAGCTTGTAATTATGTTAGTTAAATTCTCTCTTTTTTATGACAGTTGGAACAAGTGAGTATTTCTTGAAGATTCTTAGTATATTCTGAATGTATATATGATATGATGTATATTGTTGTATCAATAGTTTTTGTAATTTTTGAGGAAATTTAACTGAAATTTCTTACGTATTGATGATGTGATAAAATTTGTGGTGAGTTTGTTCTTTTGAATTTTTTTGTCAAATTTCAATTCGGTTTTTTATTGTTTTGTTATTTTAGCCAATTCTTTCTCCTGTCACATCAGCATCAGATACAGGTATAACTTTGCTTTATATTATTCTTTAGTTTTGAAAAATAGGGATTCGTTTTATGAAAGTTTTTAGAGAATTTAATTTTAACGCTATATATCGGTTTGATGAAAATGTATGATAATTTATTAATACTAAGCTAATTTAAATTCAATTTTTTGTAATAACTTTTATTAAATTAATAATTAATTGCTTCACAAATTTTCACTGGTTGATTTAGTAATTTGAATCTACTGACTTAGAACCATGGTGTCCAAGTATCGAGTCATTACTTTATTAAAAAATCTTAACTTAAATCTTAAAATAAACCTAAATTAAATTTTCGAATAAATGTCGAATTTATTGTGAAATCAGACACAGTTCGCCAGTCAACTCCTCCCACAACAAGAGACTCTGTCACTGCGGTGACATCTGCTGGGTCCCCATCACACACCCAGATGTCATCTTATGATGATAGACCTCTTCCTGCTATTAAGAGGTACTATAATCATAAACAAATTGATGTTATTTTAACTTTTTGTATTGATTCTAGTTTCACGCTTGTTTTAATATTGTTACAAATTGTTCAGATCTGTACAGGGTTAGTGACAGAAGTTTTGAATTGAATGATGAATGTCGTTTTTTGATAAAAATATACTTCATGTTGACATTTAATTTAATGTTTCAGTTTATTAAATTTTATGTATTTTGTTGTTTTATTTTACGTTTGATTGATTTTCAGAAATTCTTTTATCGTAATATGTTTGCATTTCATTGTATTATTGTATAAATTTTTTGATATATTAGTATATTTAATTGTTATTTGTAATAATTTTTGACTGAATTAAAAAATTATATTCAATATATTTAATTTATTATTTTTGTTTTTATCCTGCTAAAATCTTTCTCATATTTTGAGTTAAATGTATGAAATACTGAAATATATTATTTTAATGTAATACAGAGTTAATGTAATAAATTTTCTTGAAATTTATACAGTATAAAATATACAGTTTAATGTATATATAGTGTAATACATATATGGTATAATATATACAGTATGGTATATACAGTGTTTCTGTTCTTATGTACTTCTGTCACTAATCCCTAACCCTAGATAATATGTACTTATTTATAATATTAAAATATGGCTAAATTTTTCATGAAATAATTCTGCTTTGCAGAAATAATTTTATAAATTTGGGCAAAAACCAATTTATTTTTGAGATTTTCTTCGAGATTAACCAGTTAAATTTTCTCTCGCTTTTTTTATATTCTTTAAAAGATTTTTAGTAAATTTTAGAATTTATTGATAAATTTAAGTTTATTGACAGTGAATTAGAATGTGAGTTGTGAGATTGCAAGATTGTTTTGATTTAGATATTGATCTTGATTAGTGTTTTTAACATTGTCTGTTGATGATTAAATGGACGTTTGATTTCTATTAAAGTTAAATCTTTCATGAAAATTAATTTTTTTGGTAAATTGTAGATATTTATGATTTTCTATTATTAGCTGCACGCTTAACTGCACATCTTTTTCTTCATTCAGAGTTGTATTTATTAATATTTTATCATTTTCAACTTTAGTTTAAAATACTAGAAATATTTCACAAATATTAAGGGTGGCCCTTATTTATGAATTTTCGAAATGTCCACCTCCTACCCTTCCGATAGATTCTCCTATGGATAAAACTATTTACTGCCAAATATTATTGTGATTGATCAATAATTAGGGTATGCTAAATCCAACTCAAATTTTCCATTTTTGACATTATATTAACATTTATCATTCATGTAAGAAAATAGTCAAGTCTGAACTGCAACAGTCCTCCAACTGATCAAAATGTAAAGATAAACAGCTAAACTTCTAATTCTAA
>JAQIXG010001516.1:0-21689 GCA_034700105.1 Oconnorella tubifera
CTTACTGCTTGCAGATTTATTAATTCTGTAATTTAAAAGTATTTTATAAAAACAGTGAATTAATGATGAAAAGAAACCGCTATACAGTTGATTATGTTCTTTTAACTAACTTCATCACTGTTGGCTGTAGCAGTGATTTTAAAATTCACTACAGTACTATTTCAGAACAGACGTTCTATATTTAGAAAATGCTCGCATTAACTTAGAGAATGGCAATAAATAACCTGACTGTGTACCAGTGTTTAACTTTATAATAATATATTGAGCGATATTGTGAATATCTTGTTATTTTATTTATTTTTATTTACGTTATTTTTTCTAATTTTTTAATTTTAGTATTTATTTAAAGTTATATTCTATTTGTTTTATATATATTTATCTATTATTCTGAACGATATATTAGACGACAAGGCTAGTACATCGTGTTTACAGAAGTACAGACTGCTTAGAGTTAAGTTGTGATTAGGGTTAGAAGCTAATTTATATTTAGGGTTAGAGTTAGTCTAATTAGGGTGTAGGGTTGGAAATCGGTTGTACTGATTTGAAGTTAAATGCTGATTTGTTGATTGAAATGGTTAAAATATTTATTGGATACATATTGATCAGGATTTTACCCGTCATGAGAAGGTACTTTATTGGTATAGTTCACTGATAGAACGTTTTAAGTGAGCTGATAAATACTATGAAAAATAATAATATTAAAAGAAATTGATATTTATACTTGTCTAATATCTAAGAATATTTTATCAAGCGTGTATTTTTCTTTATTAGAAGCATCTTCATAAACCAAGATACTTTTGGTTACCAGCTTACGATTATTTATTACAGAATGATTAAGTGAATACTTTTGATTAATTCTTCGCAATGAACTGTAATCTAGATGACTCTAGAGGTTCATTTACATCTTACGTTGACGCAGAATTTGCGTCGAATAACGTGAAATTATCTTCTCCTCAAAAATCTGCCTCCCCCGCTGCAACCTATCTCCCCGGGTCCCATGAACTCGATGATTTGTTGAAAACACGAGATGTGAAGAAGATCAAGCGATTTATTAGAAGTAATCATTGGCCAGTGGATCATGAAATAAGACGGTCACTTTGGGAAAAGTTATGCACTGCGGTGCACGGGAATCAGAATATTCAGTTGGATACTTATGCAGAATCCGTTGCTGAGATTCTAGGTGAAGGTTAGAGAATAAGATTTAATTTTGGTTTTTGAAATTTGAAATCGGGTGATTATTGTTTGTTGATTTACTAATACTCTTTTTTATTTCAAGTTTATAAAAGATTAAAAGAGATTAATGAAAACGATTAATGATTAAAGAACGATTAATTAAAAAAATGTAAACTTCCAGTATGTTATTCAGATTTAGACTTCATTGTTCTTATATTAGGCTAAAGTTGTTGTTATATTAGTCTAAACAGATCATAGTTTTTTATAACAAGTGGACTGCATTGAATATTTCTATTGGTATTCTTTGTGAATGAAAATTGATGGGTAAATGTTATAAAATTTGTAGTCAAGAGTGATAGACAAAGTTAATATGAAGTTTTATTTTAAGAAACCCGAGTTCAATTTCAGTTGCATTATATAATGTATATTATTTATGTATATAAAATATATTTATAACTTTAACTGCGGACACGTTTCTAAATTGAATCTAATTATTATCTTGGTATTGATTAGCGATACAAAAGATTTTAAGGTGGTTAAAGTTTTCATGATTTTATTTAATCAATACTACTACTCTCATCACAGGTGTTGTTTCTCAGAATGTATAATTTCTTAATTAATCAGACCAATAATTGAGAGTTTATGATAACATTTGAAATAAATAAGAAAATCATTGCAAGAATTTGTATCAACATATTACATTTTACTGTATATGATACTATATTCATTGAAAAGGATTACTCAAAATTAAGAAAGATCCAGTTCTAAGTCAATGTAATAAGATGTTTTTAGATAGTGACAAACAGTAAAATTAATATCATAACTTAATCAACGTAAATCAATGATTTGGTATTTAAAATTAAAAGCTAAGTTTAATTGTTGTCACCTTAATTTAAATTAATAACTAAGGCTACAAAAATGATCACTAATCTTATTAATTTTTTTAATAATGCATGAGAATGAACTGTTGAAATAATCAGTTGAATTCAAGTTGTTGAATTCAATTGATTTTAGCAGTCAATAGAAAAAAATAACAAAACCAGATAATTATTGAAATAAAATAATTATAGTGTTACAAATATATCCAGTTAATTTTTCTGATGTTGTAGTCTTAATCGCGTCATTTGTGATATTTACGCCCCCATAGATGGTGAGAATGAGCTTGCTCCTTTGCCGTCCTTTGTCGATGCCGCACGTCTTGAACGCTATCATCTCTCAGACCAAGGCATCTTTGCAGCGCGTCGCGTCCTGTGCGTTATCGCTCATGAGAGACCCGATATTGTTTACAGTCCCGCGCTCTTCTCTAACGTCTGTCTGTTGCTGCATTATCTGTCAGAGAAAGACTGTCATTGGTTTGTCGTTAAAATGATACGAAGTAAAGAAAAGTACTTTGCTCAAACGAGATCGTCGTGTGAAGCTTGGCCTTTGGTTTTGCAGGATCTCACAAAGAAATATGCCGTATGTTTTTTCATATTAAATACGTTATTCACAATATACATATATAAAAATGTACATAATACCAGTGATGCTGTTTATGATGCTTACAGAATGCTGCATTCAAAGTGCATATGACCTAAAGTGTAATTAATTCATTACTAATTAGTTCATTACTAATTAGTTAATTACTAATTAGTTCATTACTCATTACATTTTGGTCAAATGTTGTATTGAATTGACATTATCAATATAATACATCATACTGATATATATATATATATATATATATATATATATATGATCACTTTTTTGCAGCATTGTGCCTTTAAATGTACATATACAGTACTATAACTATTATCTTGTAGTTAGTGTGAAATCGTATCAGTGCAGGAGTTGTTAATTTAGACATAATGCGCAGATGATATTGCAACTTGAACGTGAATCTTTTCGGTTTAATTTTTTTAGAGTTCCTGCTACAAACAGATTGCCAAGACCTGCTGTGCTGTGGACGCCGTGCTGGAAAATTGGATGTGGTGGATTCTTCAGCATCTTCCATTTCCTTATTTGGTAGAACATACTTCTTATGCAATTTTTGTATTTTATATTCATCTATTGGTAGGATTTGTTATTCATTTTTTCAATAGCGTCTTGATCTGTTTATTCTGCAAGAGCTGTAACAATGCATTCGCCGCTGCGTTACAGTTGATTCTTAATCCGCTTGTAAATCTCATCTTATCATTTTTATTACATCTGCAGTTGTAACGAGGTTTCTATAATGTTTTTTTTTATTTTGATGTTGTCTATATTATATCTTTATTTTACAGCTAGGCGAGTTTTTTAAATATATAAAACAAATTTTCAGACAACGTAATAATCATACTATATAATAATACTACTACAGAAAGCTTTCTCCATTTGGCAAATACAATTAATAACACAGTACTTAGTAAAGTATAAACAGCGAAACTTTCTAGAAGACAGAATTTTTTAGTTAATGCTCTTTAAGTATATAATTAAGATTCTTTTCGTAACAAAAGGATTAAAAGAAGAAATTCTGTTCATTTGTGATTGAAGATTCACATTACAATGAGCGTCTGGTTCTTGCAGGAATTGTGATTTATTTTCCTTTATTTATTTATTTATTTGATCTACTATAATATAGATTCGTGTTATGGATGTATTTCTGAATGAAGGCCTGAAGTTTTTATATCGTATTGCACTTTCTATACTTATACATTCTCGCAAGGTTGCAGGTTGGTTTGATTTTTCAAAATTTTACTAGTTTGATGTGTAATATAATCATTCATTATCATGGTTATTGTCATAATATATTATCATTTTATTCAAATCATGTTGATTGATTCTTAAAACTGTTGCTGTAGTGTATTAAATTTAAGGTTATTGATATAAAATTTAGTTTAATGTAAATTGATTGGTATTATTTGGGTTTTAAATGAATAGTAAGCTGGTGCTGGATCTGATTGTAATGTTTCACTGAGTAATATTTTGTTGCAGCAAAAGACACTTTTAAAACTGAATCTGATTTCAAGCGAAATATTGAACAGTTTTGCTCTGAAATGCCAGTTTCCATTGATAAGCTATTTAAGGTAGTCTTGTAGATCATCGATAAAAATTATTCTGATGTATTATTTAACATCAATTATTCATCATCTTATTTACTGTCAATAGCTTTTTTACTTTAACTTAATATTTTTTGCGCTTGAACCATTCAGGATAATAGGAGAAGTGGCAAACTTTGAATGAGTTAATATCTGAAAGGGATTAAATGTATTTATAAATGAAATTTACTTTTGTACTCTCAAACAACATTTGTACTTTTTATTTGTACATTTTGATTTGTACATCACTTTTTATAGGTGAAGTGGCTTTAAATGTTTTGATGTTTTAATGTTATTAAATTGCTAACCACAAAATTAAATATATAGAAGAAGGAATACATGATTATAATGATAGTTTTCTCAGGAATAATACTTCATTTGTTTGGACAGAAAGGTCATAAGTTAAAGAAATAGATGAACAAATGTTAAAAATGTATTTTTAGCTGTTTCATTCTCATCTTTCATTTATTTAGACTGCTTTTGGCATACGCGGTCTCTCGCGGTCTGAGATCTGGAAGTTGACTATAAAGAAAGAGATTTACGTTCAAAGCAAGCACAACGTAGCGATGCTGCAGACAGCACTTCCCCACTCACCATCAGCAGGCTCCTTGGGCGCTGTCAATGTGCGCGCCAATGCTGGCAGTCAGTGCGTCGGCAAGTCTGAGGTAGGCTAGAAGTAGAACACGAAAGAGAATAGTAATTGTAATCATTATTTGTAACTGTAATAATTTATTGATCGATTATTGGATGAGTGTAATTTAAAGCGTAATTTAACTGAAGTTTTATAAAATGGAATTGTACAGCTGAGAAATTGGTTAAGTTAGGCTTACCTGCCTATAATGGGATTGAGACCAAGAAAGTAATGAAAATATACAATACAAAAATAGTGTATGTATAATAAAGGTATACAATACAAAAAATTTCATAGAATAATAATATCAGTATTAGTAGAATTGCATTACTAGTTTATATTGAATAAAGAAGAAATGTATAAAAAGTCGCAATACATTTGTCTTGAAGATAAACTAGCTCCTTATAAAACAAAGATTTGATTACAGAATATACATCAGTAGTGGGGTGTCATTTTGAGCTCAATGTGGGTATTATGATAGATTTGTATTGAGTAGTAAGTCTATAAGAAAAGGTATAAAATCTCTCTTTCTTCTCTCTCTTCTGATAAAAAATTATGTAATCAGACAGTGTCCTGAATTTTCAATGTTTAGAATGAAATTAATTCATTCAACTAATAGAAAAGTAACAGTTTTTTTCAACTTTTTTCGTAAACACAATTCTGCTGTTATTTAATGCAAACATTAAATGTTGGGATTAGACCGATGGACTGCGTCATCGTTCTAATTCACAAGACGCCGATTATTATCCTTCCTTCAATCAGACTAGATCTGTTGTAATGGAAGGAGAGCAAGTAAGTTAGACGAGTAGAAATCTGTGTCACGATGACCCGGTTTAAAAGTCTGTGATTGGATGATGACTAAATAGCCCTGCAGTTGTATAGTTATTGTCTGGTGTTATTATTTATAATATTCTTTGTTTTTTGCTATATGTGTACATTTCACATTTTTATTATGATTAGTTTAGAATTAGTTATTGTTAAGATTTTGTTTTATTTATACATTTATTTTATTCATCAAGTTTGATAAAAGTTTGATATCCGAAGTTAGCTTATATTTTCTTATGGAATAATTTCATTTCGTTTCAGATTTTATGCTATATATTTTTTGTTTTTTTTTTGATTCTGTTTGTTCAATTGAATTTTTAATCTGTGTTTTTACTTATAACTTACTTTTTTATTGACAATTTAAAGATATCTCATAATTTCATGTGTTGAAATTGTAATTTAGTTGTATTGAATACTTGATTTATTATTTTGCATGATACGTAATATTTTACATCTTTCTTTTCAAGAAATTCAAATTGATATTTTTATCTATAGTTATATATTCTGGCTTATTGTTTGGTACATGATATACCATACTCGAGCATTTAATTAAAGACTTTTTTGAAATATTTATAATTAACCCATTTTTGACTTTGAAAATATATTATTATGAAATGGTTTTACGTTCTAAATACATAATACGAATATTATGAAACTATTTTTCCTATACACTAATGCTATAATCATATTCTTGTGAATTTAATTTTAATGAATTAATTTTTTTAATGTAGTGGCGAGATTTGTACAACTGGTTACCAAGAAGGTTTACTTTGAAACATCCAAAGCTTTTATTTTCAACAGCTGAGCACGGAACCAGTCTAAGCACTTTCTACAATCGTATAGATGGCCATGAACCAACTTTTATTGCAATAAAAACGCGAAAGAGTGAAGTATGTTCCGTTTAGATTGAACTAGATTATTATCATCATTAGGATCATACACTGAAAGTTTTAAAACTAACTGTAGTGCAGGTTAGAGTTAAACATACAGCGCAATGTTTTTGCAATTATTTTCTGATTCAGTTCATTCATTGCTACATTGTCATCATGATATTATATCTATTAACCTTGCATGTTTTTTTTCCAATGTTCAAGAACTTAGCTATAGATAAGTTTCTGTTACTACTGTACGCATCGCGCTAAGTAATCGATAAAGTTTAAAATTAGCACGAAAATTCTGTATGGCTTAGCGGTAGCGCATCCGACTCAGGATCGGAAGGTTGCGTGTTCAAATCAAGTCGGGGTCAATGCTTTTTGAAATAATCAATTTTGCTAATTATAAGTTTAAAAGCACTAGATCCCATCCTTGGATGTGTTTTAAACATATTAATTGTATAAATCTAAAACAATCTAAGTGAAATGTTGATTTTAGGTTATCGGAGCTTACTGCTCTGTTGATTGGGTTGAGCGCAAAAGTCAACAACGGAGTCTCAAGTATTTTGGAACGGGAGAAAGTTTTATTTGCAAGTTTTTGCCAGCCCCCCGCATCAGGTACCCCTGGGTGGGGATAGCTTTGGGGGAGAGAACTCCAAACACAGCTCATCTCTTTATGTGTGGCGATGCTACACAGATTAATATTGGGGGAGGGTAAGTTGTTATCATCATATTATGGCACATTTTAATATATTATTCAAGTTTGTTTTAATTTGTAAAATTTAGAAGTAATTCTGAATTAAAGTGTCATTTTAAATAAAAGATTTATACAGTATATATTTATAATTACACAAGTATTTATTTTGAACAATGGTGTTCATTGATTTCACAGTCGATATTGATTTTTAATTATATGACACCTTTATTCTGCTGACAGTTTTTGTATATATAATATAAGAATAATTGTAATTACATTTGGGACTGCGCAGGTGTTTCATAAGCTGAGTAATATTTTGATGAAATACATTTCATTTTTTAAATTATTTTGTGGTGTGTTTTATATAAATAGCCAGGAGAATTTGTACTTATTTGTATTTGAGTTCTTAAATAATTATTTTGCCATATCTCTGAACTTTCTGCAGTTCCATTATCCTTAATAATAGTTTTGCTTATTTAATGTTGATGTCCCAAATAAAAGAATGCACTTTCTGAAGGTACAGTTTTGTCATAATGTGTTTTGCAACAATGTGAGCATACTTTAAAATTAAATACAATTTAGTTTTCTTGTCACAGCCTGTTAGAGAAGCGATTAAAGCGCTAGATTCGAAATTTATAGGTCCTGGTTCCAATCCCGGATAGCTCACTATTTTCTCTAACTAGCTGCACCCATAATAAGGCGCTTAAATTGATAGCTACGTCTTAGACATCGATCATATAATATTGTAATCGTTAAACGTAACTTGTAATCTTGTCATATTTGCAGAAGTGGCATAGCTATAATGCTGGATGAAAACTTACTGAGAGGATGCAGTCAGAGATGCGACACCTACGACAATGCTCCTTTAATTGAAGGAGGTTTCTTTGATGTCACTATCCTTGAAGTGTTTGCATTTGACTGATTCAAATTCCTTACATGTTTCTTGTTCTCACTTCCCAATTGAGCGAAATACGCAGACAGAATTGTATTGGCAACGAATTGTTTTGTGACGAGATTTTTGTTATTTCTAGTCAAGATTGAACTAATGCGTAAATCCGTATGAAGCCAGGTATAGTTTATCAGTCGAGTTGTCTCTTTGTTTTTGTTTCTTAAATTATTTAGTACATTAAGAACTTATATAAATATATTTTATGCTTTCTGTGATTAAAAGAATTAAATAATTATGGTAAGTAATACCTAGCAAGCAAAAGTAAATGTATTTTTTCGTATATTGACTAAATGCATCAATGTAGCTATTGCTATCTTATAAATACTGTGTCTGTACAATGAATTTAATATTTTAAATAATTTAAAGAAATTTTAAATTGTTAAAATTTAGCTTTGTTTACTGTTGTTACTATCGAATGTTTATTTAATACAACTTATTAAAAGTATGATATTGTTTCAATTCTTAATTTTAAGTAAAAGCTCTAAGTAGACTTGTTTATAAATTATTCTTTATAAATGCATTCTTAATTTTATTAGTTAATATACCATATTATACCATGTTGGTTTATTATAATTATTTGTATAAGTATTGTTAGTTTAAATATTATAGTTACTTAATATGTATTTAATCGTTTGTTTATATATATGTTATAACTAAATCGCCATTGTTTGCATTGTTTGAATAAGTACAGAAGTAATTATAGATTTATTTGATGTCTATAATTAGACTTGTGATTTTTTTTTCAATAATAATTTCAAATGTCTTAGTATCTTCTTTCACTGCTGCATCTTTACTAAGTTTGTTGATTTTCTCTAAAAGGATGTTTTCATGCATAAAGTTTATTTTTAAAATTAATATGAAATTAATTTGACAATTTCTAATCATATCTTTCGCTGTAGATTTGAGATTTTAGACTGTACAGTGAGTGCAATATAATAATTTAAATTATTTTATATGAAATTGTCAATTATTACAAAACTCTTGTTTGTTTATTATATTTGTTTGTTAATTCAACGTTTGATCATAACGTAACTTTTTTGTTTATCATAACCATTAAATGGCTACTTATTGCACTATTGAGTTTAAATTATTCAGCGTATTAAATTGTATTCAAATTATATTAAATCAAACAATTAAATTTTATCTAAAATTTTGTTATTTATTAGATCATAAGAGTTATTTGTTTTAATTTTCTTATCGTTTCAATTTTCAAAATCATGACTTCAAGCTATATTTCTTTAGCCTAGAGTTCACACTACACTTTTGTGCTAGAAAGTAGTGAAGTATTTTGTAAAAGTTTGATTGAAATATTTTAAAAATGGGAAGGCTCGCTGACGAGTTGAATGCATTTATCTTAGCTTATAGATAAACATTCAACTTAATTAATCTGCACAATTATTCATTACACGATATTTTAAAAACTTAAACTGCTTTAATGTTTCATATTGTTTCAATGTTGTATGTAGTCTAGAAATAGATATTTTCTGTTATATTATTGCATAATGCATCTGTTTATCATATCAATAGTTAAATTGTGTATGGACATCTCGTGGTAGTTGATATTGTTCATTGTGTAGTTGCTAGTTCTTCATTTGTATTATACTACTAGTCTATAGAGTGTGATATTACTGCAAGAGTTGAATCCTCTGCTGTTTTCTAGCAGCTGGGCCTGGTTACAATCCATGTCTCTGCAGCATTATCAGTTTGCTTATCTATTAGGATTGTAGCTGAGGATTCAACCCTTATAATATAGTTGATTATAAAATTATTAGATGAAAACGTCAATGTCTCTATTATTAGATTACTATATCCAATCAAAAACGATGTGCTCTCTGTTCTATGTATGCAATATATGTACAGTCAATGGTTTGTTTATAGTATTTGTTTAGAATTGACAATAAATAATAGTTATTATTATTTTATGAGAGTCTTGTTGTATATCAAACTGAACAATCAATATGATTATTTTGAAGCTTAAACATTTTTTAATTCAGCAGTTAGTGAATAGGAGGATGAATTTGCTTTGTTAACGTTTATTCAACTTTTAAGTAACCTTCGGTTTAAACGTATTATTTTTTAAGTTAGCTTCTAAGTTAGTTCTGTTTTTAAAGTTGAACATAATGCAAGAAAACAAGCAGAAACAACAATGAAAAATTATATGATGTTCAAATCGAATCCGCAAACAGTACAATGTTCTTATATCAACGACTTTCCTTTATGGCACAGTATCTTATCAACTAATACGACTACATAAAAATTGTAATTTTCTGCATATTTCACAATCACGGATTGTCGTGAATAGTAGCGCACACTAAAAGTGTAACGCTCACAGAACCTCATTACCAACTTATTTCAATTGTCAATTGTTTCATATTTACAAACGTCTGAAAAATCAAAATAAACTTAAAAATTAAATCAAAGCATTAATACATCTCGAATAGACACAAGGCTTTAGATGCTGTATTAAGATTAGATTATATTTCTATTATACAGTATAAGATATTTTACAACTGTAATATGTATGAGATTTTATTTGTAAATTTGTGTGCAGCCGAATTTAAAATAAAATAGACTTTAAGAGTTTAACTTGCATTATTATTTGAACAATTAATGAAAGTAACTCTGTAATGAGACACATCGATACAAAATCAATCGGATTAATAAAAAGATTGGTATAATTAAGCGTTATACAGAAGTTGATCACATTAAATCATAGCACAACTGGTTTAACTAGAACAATCAAAGTTACATTAATAATAGTACACATTACAGAAGCAGCAAAGTAAATATTTTTAATACATTGAACTAAAGAATTTTAAATTTTCAGAATACAATGCGTTTACTAGCTATTTTGTAATTGTTATAAAAAAATGACACCTTTTTTAAGAGAAAACTGAGACAATAAAATGCAACCAGAAGTATGAAATGCAATTATAACCTTGTACGCAAGGAGCAAAACATAATAGTGTTAAATGAAAAAATTCTTAGATACACTAAACTTGAATATATCTAATATAAAAATATTTTAAAAGTAGCTGTGTACTTCTTATGAACATAGATTAAGATAACATATTAAACCTGAAAATATCCCTCAGTCAATGAATTTTATTGCAAAGTAGACATTTCTACTCTCGGTGTGCTTAATATACTTAAAAACTCTGACAATAAAGATTAAGCACAGATTGCAGTAAGAATTCAACAATTCAGAGGCATTACTTACATTGAATATATTTATTTAGCGACTACTAATAATTCAGATTCTGACATATTTTTTCAATGGTCTAGAATATCTGCATGAAAAGTTACAAGCTAAACATAAAGTCCGTAAAATATTATTTACATACATATTACAAAGTCTATTGAGCATTTTTACACATTTCAGCACGGATTGGAATTTATCTACAATAATGCAAATTCTATTCTATCTGTATTATTCCGAAGTCTACTTATAATATGCATATATTACTTTTTATTATTAAATCATCAAAGGTGAGAAGTATTAATGAATTTCATTACAAACAAGTGGAAAAGATTGAATTCTAATTAGCCTATCCACCGCTTAGTGCCAATTTTGGTTAAAACTTAAAGATGTAGTCATTATTACTCTCAATTTCTGAAAATCACAAATGTAGAGAATTTGACAAATTGTTTAATAGTAATTAATATTTATTCTAAATAAAGTACAGATTTTATTCACAAAAATAATATTACAACAATCAATTCAATATCTCTTACTGCACCCTAATCTTGTATATAATCATTGGAATAAGTAGAACTTTAATATTTTTATTGAATACACCAAATAGAAATTTAGTCAAAACCATTAAAGAATAAAAATGCCAGTAAAAGTTTTATTAGCTGCAAACTTAATATTACAAAGTTCAGCTGCAAATTTTAAATTGTATCTTACAATTAATTTATTACAACCATATCAATTATAATAATTATAACTATCATTACTTAATTTCAATGATAAATGAATAAATCAATTAGTTTAAGAAAAACATTTTAATTACAAAATTAATTTTTAAAAGGCCTTAGGAAATATTAAGAAATTAATTGATAAAATTAGACATCAAAATTAACTGAGAACAATCTAAACTAGTGAAACTTTTCAAACTTCTGCAACTAAATGAACCATAAAATTTAAAAAAAATGATACATCAGATTATTTTTTAGTTTTGCAAAAGATTTTCTCAAGTGCAACCAAAATCAATAATTACTTAAAACTGTGATTTAAATGTGAATTAAACTGTGATTAAACAAACAAAAATGTAATTAATCTCCAAAAAATAAGACAAAATAACCAACCTGACAATCCCCAACTTAACTTCAAACTAATAAACGCCATTGGCATTAATTCAGTGAGTCCTAAACGCAGCAAAGAAAATGCTCAAAAACTAAATATAAAACACGAAATAAATTTGACGGCGCAACCATCACGCATTGTCGTAACAGTTCAAAATCTTATATAGTAACACAACGACTTTAAGTAAACACGCGCGTATCATTTACACGCCAAAGTTTTTGCAATTAGTCCAAAACAGAGAAATCTTTTTCTCTGGACGGTTGATAACATTTGTCTATGAATTATGAAAGATGGAAGGACAATTGCCCTTCACGAGCGGCGAGTGCTAACTTTTCTCTCATGATAGTTATGCTCGTGTAGTCGGGTAGTTTTAAATAGTTAACGCAAGTCATGACAGATGGGAGGAAGTCGTCCGGGTTTTCGTTCGCTTCGACCGTCTTGCGGACAATGGTTAGAGGAGGATTCAGACTTTTTAAACCTAATAAAAAACATTGAGATATTTTACAATCAAAATGATTTAAGTATTACTCTACTAGGCAATAATGTTATAGATTTGAGGTTTGTTGTCAAATTTAATTTTCTAAAAACACTGCAAGCCTCAGTAAGTATTATTATCATATTATTATGCGGTATTATATATGTTTAAAGAATACATTTTCCAATTTTAAACATTTTAATCACAAGCAGGTTTGTCTACTGTGTGCGCTTACGGGCATCACTTAATCCTACCACTTTCATAAACAATTACATTATTATCTTATCAAGCGGGAATTAGCAATCAATTTCATACTACAGAAAATATATTTTTCACGCTACATTAAGAAAAAAGAAAATCTCAATTAAAAAATCTAAACTAGAAACATCCCACCTCCCACAGGAAGACGCGGTGATCCAGTCATAAACTGAACAAACTTTCTCTGTTCATCCGGCTGATACGAAGCCAGTATTTCAAAGAGAAACTTGATGGCTTGAGAGTCGGCCGTGTAGCCGTGATCTAGCCGACATGATTCCAGCAGATATTTAACTGTCCATGTCTCGTGGAGGTTTCCACAGAACAACTGCTCCAACTAAGATATGAGAAAATACAGAAATTATACTTAAAAAAACAATAAGATCAGAGGCATTTCTTACACAACATCCGAGTATCAGAAAATCGCACTTTCATTCACCTGGTGATCCTCATATAATGTTTCTAAAAATGTCTATATCTATAATAAATTACTATAAAAAAAAGCGAGACATTTTGAAATATTCTCAGAAATATTTCTCCATCTAAGTAGCTACTAATATAATCTACTTTCACTTTGATACCATTTCAAAAAGCGATCAGTAGCCAAGTTAATAAAATTTATGAAAATCTTTACTTGCTACATCATTCAATTAAATGTTCAAGTTACATCTAGTTATTTACTGCTTAATGTCATATCAGCACAAAAATGTAATTAAAAACTGGCTTAAAACAATAAAAAGTGAATATATTATAAATAACATATAAACTTGTACCAAAAAGCATGTGATAATCCACATAAAGTGACAAAAAATATTTCAAAAATGAAACAAAATTGTTCGCAAGGGTCTAACCTCTTCTGGATAAAAGAGAGAAAGTGAGGAAAGCTGGAACATGGATTCAAAACCTTCGCGTAAAGATTCAAACTGTCGGTGAGTGCCGTCCACTAGCATCCAATCTGTCACCAACTGTACAGGAAAACACAAAACTTATATAAAACACAGCAAATGCACTTCACTTTAAACAAGTAACAGACTTGTAAAGAGCTCCCAGCAGATAAATTGAAAGCTAACATGGAAGAAACTGCACAAAAGATTGAGCAGATAAATTCTTTTGTTAGACTATGGATATACTTTATATATGTAGACCTCGATTGCTTTTATAACAACCATGTAATAATTCTATATTTCCTAAGAATACTTTCAAGTAATAATAAAACTGCCGCAATGCAAACTCTTTAATTTTTTAACTAGTAACAATTACGAGATGTGAAGCGTTCAAAAATAAAACTCCAAAATAAAGGGCGTAGCAAGTACCTAACTTGATAGTTACTCTCAAATCGACAGTCACTGTGGTACTCAACCTGAGACCTATTGGATCCGAGTCATACTACTCTAATCACTCAGTCATAAACACTAATGCTGCTAGAATCTAAATTGTCTCCAAATTATCTAACAACTATCCAACTATATCACTCAACTCTGTGGCTATATATATAAACACATACGTAGCGTGAATGTAAAAAATTTTCAATCGTCATCAATTATATTGAAGAGACAATTTTATAAAATCAGACCTTGAGATATTCTTCTAGGTTTTCCAAAGTCAACGGAATGTCTTTACCGCCTTTCTTTAGTTCAATATTAGCAAATCCCGGCAGAACAAAATCTAGATCAAGATCTTCAACCGAACAACCATCCATAGTGAGACTGTCTAGAGCTAGACGACGGCTCTCTGTTGTCTGTAAGAGAGCGATAATTGACGTAATTAACAGAATAATTAATTATAAAATAAATGCTTTCTATATAGAACAATTTATACTTTATACACTTAAAGGATAATTTATATTCTTGTTTCATTTATAGACTAATAATTTCTTATTTCTAACGTATGAGGTAGTATCAATTAATATCAGATTAATTACAATGATATATAATGCAATATACAACATTTTCTACATATCAAACATTCAATTCACTTTTAATTCAAGAAATCAACAGCAGAAAACACAATGTTCACTAAATACACCAAAACATTCAATTCACTTATTTCTTGTCACAAGAAGGTAAATGCTTGCGAATATCTGAATGAATTTGAATCATAAACACCGCATTGAAATAGATTAAATCAAGTGTGATAATAAATACAAAATAATAAATACGAAATAATTAAAGTCAATCATCCTACATGCGATGAGTCAGCCTCAATGCGTTTCTTTTCTCTCAATAACTGCTGTAGACGACTAAATGACTCTGCAAACAATGGATTAATGTGTCGCAAGTCGTCCGAGTTGAGACTCGACTCTTGACTTAACATCCACTTATAGAACGGCTCACTTAATGGCAGATCAAGCTATCGGACGCACAAACAAAAATAAAATAATCACTGTTTCTGTAATCGATTAAAAACAAACGATTTTGTTGCATTTAACTAAGAAATTAATTCAATTTTTTTTAAAGATTATGTATAATTTACGAGTCCATGAAAATACAAATCTATAGTTAAATTGTCATAACATTACTATATATCAACGCTTCCGCTAAAAAAAATTATATTTATTACAACTTTTGAAAGTTCAACAAATGAACTATATAGGAGTGATATTATAACAAATACTAACAATAATAATAAGATTGAAATATCATACAAAGCAACGATTAAAAGAATTTCAGTCCGACTGAATTTTAACTAAACAAAGCCAGAAATAAAATCAATCAACTGACCATTCTAGAATCCATGAGAGCCTTGGCCATAAACTTTCCGATAAAACGAAATTTAGCCTTAATCTTATTCACTTGCGCAGCCTTTGTATTCTTAGCCAGCGGAGCGGGATAGAGTCCGCAAGGCGAAAACATATACAGCGTTCCATCATCACCATCTGAACGTAATAATATCATTTGATCGTCGCTCAACGTCACATCAGCCCAAAAAGGCAATTTAATGAAAAAATGATTCATTTATATTTTAACAATATTAAAATTACAAAAATGCTATTTAATGAGAAAATGATTCAATTATAAATTAACAATATTCAAAAGCCACAAAACAACGCAAGATTCATTTTTGAAAAGGCGTTAATTTTCAAGCAATATCTCCATGCAATGTCACAAATTCATCTACATAAAATATACATATGTTTATAATCATAATTAGTATACCTCTGGGTTCCTGTAGCTTGACAGGTTCACCCCTCCACAAATCCAAATCAACTCGTTGCACCTCCCTCGACACAAGAGCATAGAACTCCAGAGTTGGACCAAGACCCGTACCAACCTATGAGCCAGAAATAAAATCATCCTTGCATCAAAGCAGTACACAAAGAACTCTAATTATCAAAATTAGAAACAAGTCAAACTAAGTTTCTTTTGTTCTCATTTTATATTGTTAACAACAGGGCAAATCATTTATAAATCAATGTCTCAATCTGGAGATTGTGATCAATTTTCATTCACCGAAAGAGAAAGTCTATATTTAAAATTAAGGTTTTGAGTGTGCAGTAATAAACTGATGAGTGAGCATTTTGATCCTAACACAGTCCACTGAGTGATCTTACTTTGGGATTGTTCATTTATATTTTAAACCAATAGATTATTCAAAAAACAAGTTAGGATGCATATACTTCTTCAGGAAAAAACAAACAAATTACCATTCAACAATAATAATTATGATCTTGCAAAGCAATACAACAAATCTATGAAGTATTAGCGAGATTCAAACTTGGTATTTAGTCCAGTTCTCTAAGCACTACACAATAAATAGCTTTATATTTTTTCATTTTAAATGTCATACCTCATTTTCATACTGTACTTCAAGTATTGCTTTTGAGCTTCCCAAGTCATTAACAAGCTTTTCTGCTTGTTTCAGAACATCATCTCTTGAAATTACACTCTACAACAAATAATTACAAAATGTTTAAATAGTAAAATAAATTGTACTTATAACATAAGCCACAAACAACTAATAACAGTTATTAATAATATTACAACTACAGTAATTCTATAAGCGACACACAAAATAGCTAACGTACCTTTCTGCGCTCCAACCTTGGCGCGACTCGTTCGTTGCTGTCGGCAGGACCTCCCTCCCCGTGTGACGCATCCTGAAGACGTAGCATAGCGCGATCACGATCAAACGATGTCGCGTAAAACAGAGCCAGACGCGTATCAAACGGCAGCAAAAACGGACTGAAGAAAAGAAAAGATAAAACTCTTATACAAAAAAGTTAGAATCTTTCTTACTTTGAATGTTTTTCTCACAACAACAGTGTAATCAACAACAGAATCACAATGTTGTAAGAGTCACTGTAACTCATTTTATTTATTTATTTCTTAACGTCGAATCAATTCAAACAAACAATTAAATCATATAAAAAAATAAATTATATTTATACAAAGATGACAAAGAGCTGTTTGTTGCTGTATCTCTTAGAATAGAAAATCATATTATATTTGCTAATCATGTAACTGCGATTATGCTTTTATTATAATTTAAAAATCACAATTATTATAATAAAAATTCTTACTATTATCACCATGAAAAAACAAGACATTGTAAAGAAACTAAATAAGGGCGTACCAAGCTCGACCTATCTGCACTAGCCATAGAGGCATATTTCCTGTCATAATTATAAGTGGATCCTGTAGCTGTCTGTTTGCTTTAGCCGTCAACTTGTAGCTTATAAAGTCCTGTCCACTAATCAGTGGTCCACTATTTGAAGTCTGAATGACAACAATTCAATTCAACTTAACATCTAGATGCTAGTATAATATTTAAGACATAGCGATCAAAAATAAAAACTTGCTAAAGAGCGCAATGAGTCACTGAAAAACTGCATAATATAAAACTTAAGCCCGGAACATTTAGATTAAATCCAGTACTTTAATCATTTGACTACAGGTCTTTACAAGTGACTAATAAAGTAAATCAATGATAACAACGAGTGATCAACTTTAAACAAAAATTTAAATTACCAGATATTTTATAAAAACTGCACTAGCTTTTGAAGCCAGTGCAGTTTTTCTTTAACAGTTTTGTACTGTCATTAAAAATTGTGATAATCACTATTTATAATATATATAAAATAAAACTTATATAAATAAGCAATTAATTACATTTGGTATAATAGTAATAATAATCCTTTATATGAAATGAAATTCTTTCAACGAGAGAGAAAAGAGCTGAAAAGTACCTCATAAAGAGTGGCCCAGTGTCTGTTAAGTCCATGCAGTAGTCGTAACAGAGCCAAGACTTGCAATGAAGGATCTTTGACAGTCACGCTGACAGGCAGTGACGCGCCCAGGAACTCTTCCAATGCTGTCAGTGTCACTGTAGCATTCTCATTCTCTTCTGATAAAACAATATATTATCTATATTATCCAAATAAACAATCTATATAACAAATTTTTCTCAATATTCACCCAAATTTTTTCTGTATTTGCTATACTTGTTCGGATTATTAACTTATTGTATGTTTTTGTACTGTCATTAAAAACTGTATTGCTAAAAATCAATATAATTATATAAACAATATATTATCTATAAATATTTTCTGTTGTTTATAAAAAATTAGAAAGATAAATGATTCAGCAAGTATGGTAATGTTTACAGCTATTAATTAGTGATATTGTCTGTATATATAATAAATGCAGTATATGAACCATTAATGCAACATGGAGCATTACAAAAATATGCTCTATCACAATTATAAACAAAAAGCACTAATAGATCAAAGTGATTAAATTAATTAAGTGACACTTAATTCAACTTCTATCACTCAAAAATACCTTTAATCATTCCTGTTTTCTTATCAAATCATATCCAAAAGTAGCCTATAATTATAATTAAGTAGTCTATGACTTTTTGACAAGATTTAACCCGTAAATATAACTGACATTCATCACATATAAGATTACGCAAAAGCAAATATAAAAGAATCTATAAAATCGAATGAACCTTTGATAGATTTGACGGCCTGTCTACGAGACTTGTCTGATTTTGTTTTCTTAGGACTTGTGGCGGCATCGCCTAGTCTGTCATCTTCAGGAGCAGGTCTGAACCTATAAAAAAAGTAACATACTAGTCTCCTTACTATAGTCTAATTTTCACCCCCCACCTTATTGTAAAACTAGGTGTTTTTACTTGTTTTCATATTATAAAATCTTTTAGATATTAGTGGTGACGTTTTTTTTATCATATTTTGACTAAATACATACAGTCTATGTTTCTATGTTTCTTAAAAGCTATGTTTCTTATTTGCTTTCATAAGTATAAAAACAATTTGTATATAAACTCTTTATACTTAACTTTATTATATTTTATTAACTAAATTTACGACGCAAATTTAAAAGTTTATACGTGTAAATATAACGCAGGCTTTGAAACTTTTCTAATTCTTAAAACAAATACTTTACATAACTAGAAAAAAACTAAAACTTAGATGCAACAAAACAGATCATCATCAGCATTGGTGCCCGACTACCTACCATATCGTGTGTGTGTTGATCCAGATGCCGGTATTACCAAAGAGATTCTCAGAGTCCGTATCTGTCTCGCTCGTCTCTCTCTCCAGGACATCGCTGAACTGTTTCACTGCCTCGTAGACAGTCATGTTATAAGGCAGGACATGGTTGCCAATCAAGAACTCAATTCGATGTCTTCCAGTCCCGTGTGATATGGACACAGCCGCCTAAACGCCGAACAATGACTTATATCAGAGAGATATGAACTGAAAGAGTATCTACTATATTCGTAATAAATTAGTTTTTTGTTAATCAATTAATATGGAAACATTTGAGTTAGTTGATGAACCAAACACTGTTTTTTGTTTATTAAATAATTTAACGTTCTATTTGCATTTCAGTAACAAATTATACAATTTCTGGATACTAGTTTTGATATTTAAAAATGAGTTATAATTTAAATGCTTCAAAATATGACTGAATTTAATTGCAATTTAAATCAGCCAGTAGCTAAATTCGTAACTTTAAAATATATGTCAATTGCGCTAAAATGTATATGGAATACTAACAAGTAGAAAAATTTCTTAAATACTCACCATGGTATCATCAATATCATCATCAGAAGCGTCATCATCATCACTGCAGTCATTATCAGCGTTCTACAGCAGCAAGCAATGTATCAATTTATAATATAGATACACACTGCATACAGTAAATAATATATACACAGTACATGTAACATAAAATCTCAATTTTAGACAATAAATATTTTGCCCATTTTGTCCAAAAGAGGGTGTATATTTTTTATTTAAAGATCAAACAACAAGAGCAGCAACAGCCACGGTATTAACTGATATTCTCATTGCTAATACAATTTAGAATAAACACAAGAGCTAATAACGCAACAAAGAGCTAGCTACTCACAGATCTAACTCTCCCATATCCTCGCATGATTAAGTATCTCTCGATAGCCTGCACGAGAGCGAGTGGATCTATCTTAACTGCGCCGCCACGCCACTGCTTCAATGTCGTGCATGATGCATGCCGCTGTAGATTGCACTGAAAAGTAACGAAAATAACATATATGTAATAAAGTAGAAAATTCTATCCGATAAATAGAATTTCACTTTAAATTCTAGTAAAGCAAATACAATATAGATTCTAGCAGTAAAGTAAATACAGTATAAATTCTAATAAAGGAGAAATTTGTTACATATAGGCAACATCAGCAAAAAGGTGATTATGACTTTTAACCCAGCAAGCGTACATCTAATTTGCTAATTTAAGCCAACAATCCTTGTCTACACAAAGCTTACTTATAAACAGATTCAAAGGCATTGTCCTAATTTGTCTTATACTAAAATGTTTTCGACATTGTATACAATTTCTGCTATATCACTAATCCAGATAAGATATATTTCCATACTAGGATATAACTGATTACAATATCAGAGAAGAAAGAAAAATATGGCCAGAAAGATATAAGACCAAGAAAAATATCTAACACAGGTTATTGTAATATAAGTTTTGCAGTTAACAGCACTTCAAAGCCTATATAAAACTTAAAGAAAAACTCAATTAAAACAAAGCCAACCTTGAGCTGATGGGTATCAAAGAACCTAAGAGCATTTGACCCCCGACCCCCAGCACTTGCTCCCCCAGGCAGGTCATGAACTTTGACCTGAAACTGTAAATCAGAAATATTTATAATTACAATATTAATTGCAAATATTACATTGTTTATAGATAATTAATTATATATGAAAATAACAAGAAAGTAGAAATAAGAATGATTCAAACAGTTCAGGTCAGCGGTTCCCAACCTGTGGGTCGCGACCCCAACTGGGGTCGTCTGACAATTTTCCAGGGGTCGCCTGAGACCTTTTGATAATTAATTTTTTTAATTTTTTTTTGCGCAATGTACATGCAATATACATGCAATGTACATGCAATATACATGCAATGTACATGCAATATACATGCAATGTACAT
>JAQIXG010001517.1:0-21686 GCA_034700105.1 Oconnorella tubifera
TATCAATATAAACATATGTATATATATATATATTTATATATTTCAATCACCAGGTGGTGGACATTATGAGATTAAATGTGGACAAAGTTTTGGAGAGAGATCAGAAGCTGTCAGAATTAGACGACAGGGCAGGTAGGGAATCATTTTAAGGACATCATTCCCCCGGGGAACCTTGGGAAACCCCTGGGGAATCCTTGGGAATAATTGTGGAACCCTAGGGGAACCACTTGGGAAACTTTTTGGGAATACCTTTGGAAACCCCTGGGGAACTTTTTGGGAATAAAAATTAGTTGTCTATTTACTTACCCTATCATTCCCAAAGGAAATTATTTATTTGCTTCACTTTGAGTCAAGTTTTCACTAGATTACTACGAGTTATAAAACAGCATTTTTGTGCTGATGTGACGTTAAGTAATCGTATTTGAGATCACTCGGGGGTTATATATCTTCAATAAAGAGTGCAGCAAGTTTGCGGTAAAATACACCGAGACTCGAATCTAGTACTCGTTTGATACTCGGCCAGTTATTGGCCAGTTTTGCCAGATTTTATCTACTGAAATCGTGGCTATTTTGGCCAGATTTTATTGGTGAAATTTTTATTTCAGACGCTTTACAAGCGGGGGCCAGTCAATTTGAGGCGAGCGCCGGGAAACTGAAGAGAAAATTCTGGTGGAAAAACATGAAGGCGAGAATTTTTTTTTATTTTTTAAATTTTAATGAGTACAGTTGTAATATGGCGAGCTTTCACGAGAATCAAACCCGGTCATGCTGCGTTCCAGTCTTGCGCTCAAACCACTTCGCTAACTAGCCTCGACAATTGAATCGAGTTGGTTTTTTAATAATTGAATAATTAAAAAAAAATTTTTTAAAATAAATAAATTTAATAATTATTATTTTTTTTTTTAGATGATGCTTGTGATGGGGGGTGTGGTGGGAATCATTCTTATCATCCTCATAGGTGGAAATTATTTTTATTTTGTTTTAATAATATACGTATCATTTTCATGTCGTCTTCTTGTATTACGTTAGATTTATTATGGCAAGAAAAAAAATTGATCCCGAATACATTAATCCGATAAATTGGTATACGGAATTCGTTAAATTGACGATTCGTCAATGGACTGTTCATCAAGGTTTATTTGTTAGGTTTAGGTTAAGATTAGATTTAGGGTTAAGATTAGATTTAGGATTAAGATTAGATTTAGGGTTAAGTTTAGAGTTATATTAGGGTTAGGAGTTTTAAGAATCATCCATTATAAGAATACTTTTTGATGAATAGTCCTTTGACGAATTTTCCTAGAATCGATAAATTGACTCCGACGTCGATAAAAGGATAGATTTGCCACAGTCATTTTATTTAAGGTCTATTAGTTTTGTTTTAGTCGTTTATTGTAGCAATTAATCGTCGTAGTATTATCGTTGCTTTATAACTTTTACATTTAGCGTCAATCTGGTCTTGCCATCGTTATAAATTACTATTATTTTGTTTTTTTTCAATTGTTTTTTGAGTATTCTTAAATGTTCACTTTTCTTAAAACTTTGGATGATTGAAACTTTCAATGGGTCTATCCCCTACCATACCTAACCCCTCCCTCACCCCACTCTCCTCTTCTCCCCTCCCCATCCTCCCGCCCTCAGCCTTCCCTCCTTCCCTCAGACTCTCCCCTCCCTCTCTCGCTCCGCTGCCTCTTCATCGAGCGGACCGTTTAGTTTCGTGGAAAAATTTCAGAATGAAGTTAAACTGCGGAGTCGATCGAAAGAATTTTGATATTTAGAAGATCGGATTTCTTTTAGTTTGGATTGATTTGCCGATGTTGTAAAATGCACGTGTAAGTTGTGTTTAGCATCACATTGTTTTGCGTTCTTTTTGTGTTCTTATTTTGTTCATTCTTTTATGTTTTTGCTATGTTTTTGTTGCGTTTTTAAGTTCATGTTTGTACATTCTTATTGCGTTCATTTTTTGACGTAGTTACTTTGTTTCTATAAGTTTACGTTTACATTGTAAACTTTTGTTTGCGTTATTTTTGTTAAGTTTTTGCTTTCTTGTTGATGTTCTTTCATGTTTATATTCTTTTAATGTTTGTAAGTTCTTAAATTTTCATTTTTACTTTTTATTGACAGTCGCGTTCATTTTTTATTTTCATATTTTGTTTATGTTTTATTTTATATATTTATTATTTATGTCGTTAAATTATTAGCATTTATTAAACTCTTACTAAGTTCCGATGGAATTTAATTCTAATGTTAATATTTATAATTCATTTCACAAATGTGATTGATGCGAGACTGTATTGAAGTAATAATAATAACATTATTATTATCACTGTATGATTTACGTATTATTTTATATTTTGTACGTTTTCTGTTTTTATTTCACGCAGCTTGGATCTATAACAAGTAAGTTGTACATATCTCGCGTTAAAATCTTAATTCTTTAAACTTCATTTTAGTATAAAATTCAGTTTATACTTCATTTCCGAAAACGATATTTTAGAGCTGCCGTTTTGGTTTTTTTAAACTTACATTTTTATAAATACGTAAAGTTTGACATCTAATTTTCCGTCGAGAGATAATGTCGAAGAAATTAGCGCAAATAGTTTATCTTCGTATTTCTATTTTATAAAGATGTATACGATTGTATTTATATATTATATAATTTTTACGTTTTACGATCTTATTAAATTATTCAGAGTGGGTGCCGGGGAGCCCGGGGTTCAGCCCATCCCCCCCGCCCCACTCCCCTCCCAAATACCAGTAGCACCAACAACCCACATCCCCAAGAAAGGGCGCTAAATCCCGGCCAATGGCGTGCCGCGGTGGTCTAATTTAGACCAATAGGAAGCTGACGTTTATGGCGTCTTTGCGGAATCTATCATTTTTTTGCTTTCTTCCCTAAAAATGATGATGTAATTGAAAAATACGACGTTTTTTCGTATATATCGTATATAATGATTAGTATTCTTTGATCTCTAGTGTGTATATTCGTATATAATCGTCTCGCACGATCAGTATATAAATAATATGCGTATATTCTGTAAAATAAACTTTTTGAGACGCTGTAGTGTATAAGAGAGATGTGAAATATTCGCGTTTTTGTATATCGGACAAGTTTTTAGGGTTAGGAGGGAGGGGAATTTTTATCGCGCGGAGACTGTACTAGATTGTACGGACAAAAAAATGATTTTTTCCAAAAAATGAATAATGATTTTTTATTTATAAATTATAATACATAGAAATAATTTTAATATTATAATCTACAATGTATATTTAAAATGATTTCTATGTTTATAAGTAGGATAACAGAAATTCTAACCCTAATTAAAAAGTCAATTTTGTCGTAACCTTTTAAATTTGTTTGGAATTGATTTTGCTTTTTCTGTACTTTTTGTATATTGTTATTTTCTGAGAAATTTTCTTATATAATTCCTTGTTTTAACATTTCAAATGAATTTCATTCATTTGATTAAATTTCAAACGCAAATAAATGTAGTCAGATTTTGTGAGCATCATTGGTGAAGTGGTAGGTAAATGCTACACCCTTTAGTAAGAGACGCATAAGTTGACATCTGAGTCTAAGACATCATTCGTATAATACGGTGATCAAGACATTAAACTTAACTCGCTGTGCCCTTTGGTAAGACGCTTAAAATGACAGCTGTGTCCGAGACATCGTTCGTATAGTACGATAATCCAGATTTTAAACTTAAACTTAACTTGCTGCACCCTTTAGTTAGGCACATATTCGATATACAACGTATCATATTTGTCTTGAGACATCTTTAATACCAGATATTAAACTAGACTTGGTGCACCCTTTAGTAAGACTCTTAAATTGTCCACTGCGTCTTGTCACATATTTAATTCTGTAATCCAGACATTAAAGTTAACTTCTAAAGTAAGTATTAATAATGTTAACTTAAAGAAATTAAAGTTTACAAATTTCGTTACGTTTAATCTATCGCGTTTTTGATTTAACCCTTAATTGTATAGCGTTATTTAGCGACGCGTAGATTTATTCCTTGTTGTATCTCTAGCTACCGCGTTCGTGTATTCGTCGTCGTTTAGGCATTTAACGTTATGAATTCATAACGCGCTTGCAAAAGAATAAATATTATTCGACAGATTGAATTCATTTTTAGCCCAAAAATGCTACTGAATTTTATATAGCGTTTTTACTAGCTGCACCCTTTCGTAAGACTCTTATACGATACTGAATTTTATAGACCGTTTCTACTAGCTGCACCTTTAATATAATTTGATAGTCATACTTTTTACTAAATTATCTTCTATTCTATATTGTTATTATATTATATTGTTAAATTGATATTAGTATTTATTGACGTATTATGCGATTTAATTAAGAACGATATTAAATAATTATTTATAGAGCTTAATGTTTTATGTTTAGGTTAGGTTCAACTGTATTCATGTATTTTGTTTTAGTAATAAATGTTACTATTATTAATTAATTAAATTAATTATTTAGATAATTTGTTGTTTTTTTGGATAAAAACTGGGTTCATGGGATGTATGTACGGTTTAATAATCCCATAAGGAGAGGATGTAGTGAAATAATTTTCGCTTATCACTCAGTTTCAGTTAAATTCAAAATGTTGACAATATTTATTTGCGGATTATTAAGTATGCTATCTATCAGTACTACTATTATCAGTATACTGATTAAAGAATCAAGTTATTGAATATCAGTATCGGTCATAAAATTAGCGTAATTTGTGCTGATGTGACGTTAAACGTTTACCGAAAACAAGGTAGTATTGACGTATTTCAGTGTCGATTGTAGAATGTATCGATTCAGTAGAATTGGGGGATGTATTAATACATAGATGTATTAATACGTAGATTGTATTTATTGTATCTTTTGTCTAGTGCCATTTTTCTGTCTGCTTGTTATACTGTAGTTTTTGATTTAGAAATTCAATCTTTAAATAAATGGAAGGATGATTTTTTTAATGATTTAATAGTTTAAGGTTTGAGAGGGGGATTGATTTCTTAGAGAAGTGAAGATATGTTTTGGAATGTGAGAGAGAGTGATATAAGAAGAAAGAGAAAGATAATAAAGTGTAAGAGAAATAGAGTAAGAGAGAGAGAAATAGAGAGTAAGACAGAGAATAAGAGCGAGAGAAAGAAAGAAAAAGAGAGGGAGAGAGAAAGGGAGAGAAAGTGAGAGTAAAAGAGAGTGAAATAGAGTAAGAAAGAAAAAAATAAGAGTAAGAGAGAGAAAACAGAGATAGTATAAGAGATGGAGAGTTTTAAAAGTGAACATGAAATCCATGATATTGCGACATTTGATATTCTTGAGATATTAAAATAAAGTATTGGACAAAAGTACTTTAAATTGTAGAATAACATTCTTTTCATTTTTTCATCATTATCATCGTAGAATAGATGGACTTTTATTTTATCAAATTTTTATCACATCCGCACCATTTTGAATATTGTATCTTTCTTTTTTCAGCAATAAATTCATTTATTAATCAATCGAATCAAATGAATATTATTAATCGGCACGATTTACGATCGGACCGTTAATTACATTTAATCGTTATATATAGAAATTATTAAATTTAATCCTTTAGTTTAAAATTTAGTTTAAAATCTAAATTACGTATTTAGAAGATTGTGTCGTGTAGTCAATGTTGAAGATTTAGTTATTATAAAAAGTAATTAGAATAACTATTATTTTACAAAGCTGTATATTTACATCGGTGATTTTAATCTCGAACTAAATAATCATTTTTATGTGTTTAGCAATTGACAAAATTTCATTTAACGAACAAATTTTGCAGTATAAACTGTTTTCGTTGTTATATTGTAGGAATTTCAATTGAAAATTTTACGGTAGAATTATTACTTGTAATAGTTCAAGTTATATTATATTATAATATATTTAAACTAATATATTATAATTAAGAATTATTACGTATAATAGTTCCAGTTATATTATAATTATAATATATTTAAACTAATATATTGTAGTTCGGAATTATTTTATGTGCATTGGGGAAATTTTATTCATTCTGTGATTGATGATTACATTACAATATATGTGTATTGCAGATATTATACTGTGGCGCATAAAAATATATACAATATTATACAACATTCAATTCAGTGATTTATAGCTAGAGCATGTACAGATTTTAATTTATAAAACATTAAATTTAGTGATATATCGCTAAATAACCACAGATTTAAATAATTTTTGCAAGAGTTTTGATAAATAAATACTGGGGGGGGGGGAGGGGGGAATGGTTTTTTGTTATAGAATTAATTGAGATAGGTCTTTAGTTTGTAATATTTTACATTTAAATGAACACAACAATTTTAATGACAGTACAAAAATAGTTTAAAGAATATAGTCAGTTTTTTAGTTGTATATTTGACTATATTTTGATTGCAATCAAAAATATTCCAGATATTTCTAATTAAAGGAATATAATTAAGATTAAAGTTTCAAAATAGTACAATATTTATGTGCCACAGTGTACAGTTGCTAGTATATTATATGTAACTGTTATATCTTAGTAATAGCTGTTGTCTTATAAATGTTGAATTAAAATTTTCTTCATATAAATCTATGTAACCGCGTTGTGTTTTTTGTGGGTTCAGGTTAGAGTTAGGGTTATTGAATGAATTGACGGAGTCGTTTTGTCTGCTTAATGTGTTCGGGCCGTTTTGTCCGGTTAACGTATTCCGGGCCGTTTTGTCGGGTTAATGTATTCGGGGCCGTTTTGTCGGGTTAATGTATTCGGGGCCGGTTTGTCAGGGTACCGATATTTGCCTACCTAATTACTAAGTCATAATGTGCAGTGAAATGCTTGCAAAAATCACTATTATAAGCAATAAGCCTTCTACTTGATGATTAATTCGATGTTGAAACTAACGAAGCGTGAAGAAACTAAACATTGTGGTGCTATAACCCCCTCCCTTTTCTCTCCTCCCCCCACCACCAGGCCTAGACCTTTGCAATGTGTCACGTTTTATAAAAGGGAGTACATTTTTACTAAACACGGATTCGTCACAAACTTTTTATACTCTGTGGCGAAACCCAGAATTTGATGTAGGGAGGGGAGGGGCGAGAGGGGGGATGGAATAAACGAATTGATAAAAATACTAAACAAGACCTTTTTATTGTGTTTTTTTATTCGGCTTTTATTTATTTTTTGTTTATCAAATCAAAATATAGCCTACAGTTACAACTAGATGAAATAAATTTACGCATATTTCAAACTGTAAGCAGGCCTTACAGTTTGATTTCTTTGTAATGTCCTAATGTTTAAACAATGTTAATCTATTCATTTAAATATTATTTCTTCGCAAAATTATAATGTCCAAAAATGAAAAAACATGAATTTCTATTTTGTGAAACTTTCGAATATGTTCTCTTATCCACTCAGTACCCCCCCCCCCCCGCCCTCTTTGAGATAAAAATCGCAATTGGTTTATTACAATGGCAAGGCAGTATAATATTGAGTCTATTATATATATATCTATAGGCCCTTTTTTTCAGTGGGCTTATTTTAAAAATAGTAACAACTGCCTAGTTTTTTGCTCGCTGCAACTAAAACAGTTTTATTAAAACAAGGGGGGTACAGTAATTTAAAAATATAAGTTTATCATCTCTGTATTTTGTTAAGTTGTTTGTAATTTTAGTAAAATTGGGTTTAGGTTTAAGCCCTTAACTTACAGACCTATAATAGTCTATATAGACTACAGTTTTTTCATGTATCCTATTTAAGCAACCTAAGGCCTAAATATATGCTAGCCACAGAAAGTTAAACTATATTTTTAAAATTCGAATCGATTCTTAATCATACTTCCTTTCCTTTAAATGAGCTTTTGTTGAAATGTACCAATTTTTGTGTAGCTTTTGGCTCTTGTTGCTAAAAATGATAAGCCCTATTATGGCCCTTATATTTTTTAGAATTTATTTTATAAAATGAAATGCTAAAACATAATTTCTTGTTTTTAAAAAATGGAATTATTGGGGGGGGGGGAAGGGTGCCTGGTTTCGCTTCAACGATACAGGCAGACAGAAATAGTAAAATCACGCAGCGCTTTTTTGTATAAGTTTATATTATACATAATACAATCGCTGTGTAGCCTAATATTGTATTCAACTTGTAATTTATCACCGCAGAATAATTATTTCTTGTAATTTATCGCCGCAAATTAGATTAATTTAAAATATTGCAATAAAGTAGTTCGATGATAATTTAAATAATTATTTTTAAACTAAATCAGTTAGGCTTAAATAGGAGTTATAAACAAAATCAGTGCATAATTAGAGGTATAATTTCTATATCAAAAAGTAGGCGATTACCTTATTTATGTTAGCCTGTATATTTGTACTGCAGATTAGTCATCGTTCTAATAATACAATGTATTATAATCGAGTTACACAATCTTTTTAAAATGTAATTTCATCAAATGTTCAAATCTATACAATATTAATATTATAATCAGTGACGCAGGATAGGGGGGTGGGGGAGGGGGGTTATAGGAATTATAACCCCCACTGGAGGCCAAAATATATTTTTTTCATGTTAAAGTTTAGTGGTGCAACCCCCCGCCCCTTGTAACGATGTAGTGCATTATTTTGCGTTGGATACATGTATTTGGAGACCAAATACAAGCATTTAAAGATCAAAAAGACAATTGAAGAACAAAAGTAGGCCTATTTCTGTTATAACATTATCAATATAGCCTAATTTAAAACGATCAAAAAACATCACAGCACATTAAATCTAAAATTATCTTTGAATTTAAATAAATAAATAAATTTTAAACCAACCAACGCGCTTCATCACGTGACTATCATGACGGAGAGAAATGGCGGGAACGGGGGAGGAGGGGGGCATGACCCCGCGGGGCGCAGGACGATGGATTTCAACCCCCGCCCCGCTGGCGCGCCATCCCGCGAGGGAAATCTCTACTACAATACGGACGTATCATTGGCGGATGACGGTCTAACGGCAGAATTCAGACATCGTATTGGACTGCTTCCGGTAGGGATTAACATTACTATATCCGGTTAAATATAAATATTTTCTAAGAGATTATCAGGCTGTATAATGTGATTTCTTTTTTTGGGGGGGAGGGTAAAATTTCATTCTCAAATCAGTCTTCTACTTTAATAGTTTATTTTATTTTACCTCCCTTCCCTATAAGCCTGGCCCCTCCAAATATTGCACCCCCCCCCCCAAAAAAACACTGCAAGCCCCGCAGTACGGTTGTAGATGCTAGCCCCACGGTAGCTACTTTATTAAATATATATATTATATATATATTTTCGTGACTTGACAAAACGGCCCCGACAAAATGGCCCCGATTGTTAATTCTTAGAGTTTGGGTTAGAACTAGGATACGGGTTAGGTTTAGGATTGAAGCAATGGTTAGTTCCAAGGTTAGAGTTAAGTTTAGAGTTAGTTAGGGTTTGGGTTATTGAATGAATTGACGGGGCCGTTTTATTGGATTAATGTGCTATTCGGTGCCGTTTTATCGGGGTGCTATATATTTTATATATATATATATTTTTTTTATATAATTGCATATGTTTTTTATATTTTTAAATTTCTCTTTTCTCACCAGGAGGAAGAGCAGGACCTGAGCGACGCCTTCAAGGCCCGTATCGGGCTCTCCACCCAGGAGGGCATCGACGACGAGATCTCCCATGAAATCTCCGAGGTTGAAATGCCAGAAGACATCTACACAGTATCCACCCTGACCAAATATAAATTCTCCCAATTTATTCAGAATTATTTTGACCCTGAGGCCAAGGCCGCGGGGGCCGATGTTTACACCAAGGACCCGGTCAAGGTCGCTTTGTTGAGTAAGAAAAATGAGTTGGACAGAGTGGCAGCTTTTGTCATTTCTATCGCGATAAAAAGGTGTGAACTTTTTTTTATGCTGTTTTTGTTTTATATGTGGTTTATTTTAAATTATTATTAAGTACCTGTATCCAATGTAAAATGTAACTACATTTTCATTAGGGGAAGGGGGGGGGGTTACACAGATAAAATTACATTTTTAACATGACAACAAAATTGGACATCCAATGGGGGGTGGGGGGTGGGTATAACACCCACAACCCATCCCCTGCATGTGCCAGTGATAACTATAAATAATAAAATTATCATTTCATATAAAATAGAAATGCCAAAATGCCAACTGAAATTAAATTAAAAAAATATTGTATATACATTAATGGCATTAAATTCTCTTAATATAATACCATAGAATTTAATATCCTAGAGAAAATTTGCGTTCATATTAAACAAAAAATTCATCAAATTCTAGATTTTGTCGCGACATCCCAGTCCCTACCCACCGCCCCTCGGCCTACAATAATGGCACGGCCGTCATGACCGTCCTCTACACGACCATGCAAAAACTAAAACAACGCCAAAAATCAACCCCATCCTCCCCACCACCCCTCCTTCAAAGAATGAACTCGTCTACTTCCACCAGCCCACCACCCCTCCCCCAACGCAACCCAATCGACAGAATGAACTCGACCGAATCCTCAAAAGAAACGAAATCCAAATCATCCCTGAAGAAAATTTTTGGGACAAAATCCAGGGGGTCATCAACCACGGAGCCCGTGTCACCCCCCGGGAGAACCCCGTCCGAAGTGGGAGGAAGGAAGGGGTCGTCTGAATTTGGGGGGAGAAAGGGGAGCGAGAGTGATGGGATGTCGGATTTGGATGTTTTAATGAGGATTATCCCGGTGGATGACTTGGCTTTGATACAGTTTATTATTGGGTTGGGGATACTGAAGAAAGATCTGAGGGATGAGATTTACTGTCAGCTTAGTGTTCAGGTTTCGAGGGGGAATTCATCCCAGGAGAGTTGTGCTAAAGGATGGGTGCTTCATATGTTGACAGCCGGTAAGTTTTTAGTTTAATGTTTTAATATTTAAAAGTTTTTTCTTTTTAGAGGCATGGTAAGTTTTGCTGTATATGTTAAGAGATGGTGAGTTTGTACTGCATATGTTTTGATAGATGTTAAGTTTTCATATGTTTACAATCAGTTATTTTGATATTTGCATTAAAATTGTAATATTTCATTTATTTTCAAGACTTTATTTATATAAAAGTATTAAATGAATAAATGTGGTTCTTATTTTTGTAATTCTTACAATTCTTAGAATATGTATCTACAGTTTAAAATTATTTACAATTTACAATTTTAGTAGATATAAATTTATAAATAATATCAAACATATAGCAATATAGAGAATAATTTACGAATTATAAGATAGATATTTTCAAAGTTTTTAGTTTCGGGTGAGTGCGGGTAAATTAGTCAACTACTACTAAACTAGTCATTTTTTATATTTAACCAAAAATTCAGGATGTTTTATGCCCTCTCAAGAATTACTACAATACTACTTCTCTTTTCTCAACGACACTTCGTCCCAGACGACATCTGGTCTCAAAGATTGCGCGATCTTTGTACAGAAAATGTTGCATCGCACCAGCACTTACGGACTTCGGTGAGATATTTATCTGAAACTCAAGTTTTAATTTAAATATATATATTGTGTAAAGGCTTAATAATAAACTGATTAATTATGCATAGTCCTAAGTACACTGTACAGTAAAAATAGCGACATTTTTGCATCCCCCCCCTTATCCCTTCCCATGCCCTTCAAATAGTCTAAATTATACAATTATGTATTACTGAATTGTTCTTATAGTAATTGAAACAATAAAATAATATTACATCAAAATTATTTAATCCGTATGAAAATAGAAAATTGTCTTTATATATATATATGATATATATATATGAATATAAGTATATATGCAATATATGAATAAAAGTTAATCTTTTATTAATTTTATTAATATTTTATTAATTATAGTAATTAGAAATTGTCGGATTTTTTCTCTTTCACTGAATCCCTCGATCCGTGTAGCCTACAAAACTTATCATAAGCGCAAAATTCTCTTTTTATTAACCCAATCTTACTCAATTTTTTTTTAGATACCACCCCTCTAATTGGATCGAATTCCAGTCAGCCCTGATTCAGAAGCGCTTAATGCTTCCGGTTTCCCTTCCGGACGGAAGTAGTAAAGCAGTAGAAGCGGACTCCGCAACCACCGCATCGGAAATGTGCCATAAAATTTCAGAAATGTTGGGACTCAAGGACCAGTTTGGCTTTGCAATTTACATCAGCATAATGGATAAGGTGAGTTTTCTAGTCGTGACTGTGTTTTTTAAAAGTGATGTCAAAAGAAATAGTGTCATTAGATTCATTAGGTTTGGTGTCCGTATTATTGGTGTCATTAGGTTTGAATTTAAGATTTTGAATTCAAGAAGCTATTGATTTATCTAGCGGGTCTAATAATTAATGATTAATAATTACTAATTAATAATTAATTCAAGGTTTCCTCTCTCGGTAACGGCTCAGACCACGTGATGGACGCCATCTCCGAATGCGAGCAGCTCGTCCGCAGTCGAGGGGGCCTGGAAGAGGAGGCCCCCTGGCAGCTACACTTCCGCAAGGAAATCTTCACCCCATGGCACGATGCCGAATTAGACCCGGTCGCCACTAAACTGATATACGAACAAATAGTCCGCTCAGTGCAGGCAGAAGAATTAAGAATGCGTTGTGAGGAAGAAATAGTCCGCTACGTGTCGCGTAGGTGGTACATCGAGAGGGAGGGGGAGGAGCTAACTGCGGCCAGGCTGGCCCCGCAGCTGCACGAGTTTCTTCCTCGATCGCTATTGGTCGGGACGAGGTCGCGTGACGCGTGGGCGCAGGTTGTCGTGGCTACGTACGAGCAGATGGGTTTTGCCGCGAAAAAATATTCTCGCGTCGGGGTTTGTCCTTGAACTTTAAAGAAATTTGAAATTAGGAATACTAAAATCTGAATTTTTTTCTTTTGTTTCCGTTAAATTTTTATTAAGGGTTAAATTGATTTAAATACGGTAATATATTAATATCAAATATGTAAATTGACATATTGGATATTTGCATATTTTACATATTTGGACATTACAGTATTTGACTCATTATTTAATTCAAGACACAGTTAATATGTATAACACACTAACTGATAACCTATGCATAACATAATCTGAATTATAACTATTGCCAATTAAAGTTTTCATTTTATTCGATTTATAATTATTCAGTTTTCCATTAAACTGTAGGCCTACCATAGAGCTCAGTCAAATCATTTTTAACTGTTCATTTCATAATTTAAAATCAAGATAAACTCATAATTTTCAAATATAAACTGTTCTAAAAGTAATCTTTATTATTTAATTATATAACATTTATTAACTGTATATAATAATTTATATTCTATACTGTTAAATTAGTTTTTTGCTTCATTCTTTAGATCAAAGAATCAGTCGTGGAGAGCGCGACACGCAAGTGGCCCCTACATTTCTCCGGGCTCTTCGAGGCCCACAGGCTGGCCGGGCCCCCTCTACCGGTCAACCGTCTGGTTATAGCCATAGGGTGCAGGGGAATCTTCTTTCTCGAAGAACCCTACAGAGTTATGATGGGTAAGTCAGAATGAAATAAATGTTATCAGAATTAAATGTAGTAAAGTAGGCCACATAAAACGACCCCAAAAAATCGGCCCCGATTATTAATTGGTAGAGCTATGGGGTTAGTGTTCGGGTTAAGATTGAAGTTAGGGCTAGGACATTCTAACGACGACGCTGTAACGACACTGTGACAATAGTATAACGACACTATAACGACACTGTAACGACACTACAAGACACTATAACGGCACAATAACGATAATATAACGACACTATACCGGCACTATAACGACACTCTAACGCCACTAACTACCTTCCAATCGTAATTTCCGTCAGGTTTACACTACTACGAAATTGTCGACGTCGCTTTTCACGCTGGCGGTAAAAAGAATCCCAGCGCGGACGGCATCGTCCGCAAGAACGCCGGCGAGGGGTCGACCGGGGCCGCTATCACCGTCATAGCCATCAACGGGGACGAGTGGACCCTGGCGAGCCCCAATGCGGAGACCATAGCCAAGCTGCTGGGGACCTTCCTGGATGGATTGAGGAGGAGGTCCCGATGGGCGGTGGCTATACAGGAGTTTGTGCTGCAGGATAATTCGCGCTCGACTACTGGGACTACTTTTAGTCTGAAGCAGGTCGGCGGAGGGATATTTTTTTAGTTTTTAGCAATAATATACAATTTTTGGTTTTGGATTTACTGGAAAGAGGGATTTCAGTTAGGGGGTAGAGTGGCCATCCCTAAATTGGGATTGCAGTAAGGGGAGGGTGGCGTCCCTATAAATTGGAATGTCATTTAGAAAATTTAATCGAGATTTCATGTAGTTGTTTTTTGGAGAGAAATTAGAAACAACATTTAAAAAAGCTGAGATGATGTCATTGACTGAAAAATTTCTGTTGAGTGACGATAGTCAAATCTACCCATGGTATTAATGCTAAGGGTTTGTGTTACGATTCGAGTTAGGGTTAGTATTTGAGTTAGGGTTCGAGAGCTAGGATTAAGTTTAGGGTTGATTAGGGTTAGGTTTGTTAAATATATTAACGAGGCTATTGTTTTAGGTTGTTTTGATTTGTTATTACTTACTTTTTCATCATCATTATTATTATCTACTATCGTCATCATAATCATAATTCTATATTTTATAATTATCTATTGTCTCTATAATTGTCTTTCCCGCTCTTCGTCCTTGAACTTGATCTATTACCACCCCCCATTTTCGTCCTTGAAACTCACCTTCACCTTTACAGGGGGATATCGTTGAATTACTGGATGAAACGAAGCAGCCTGGATTGAATGAGGATTGGATGTATGGTAGAACCCTATCGTCTGGGGAATCCGGGGGATTTCCATATGACTGCGTATATATATTCCCAACTTGTTCCAAACCCCCCACTGATTTCCTGGTATAAATTGATTCTATTAATTAATAAATTAATTAAATTAATTAATATTAATTCATATTAGTATTAGGCCTACATTTATATTTATATATATATTTAATCGTATTATTCGTATTCGTTTTGGTTAAGTAATGATATTGATTGCAACAGTAAGAGTAAACGTTATTATCATTTCTGTTTATTTTATAAATTATAAAATATAATATAATGTATATTATAAGTATATTATAATGTACATATTGTATAAAATATAATATATAAATATAATTATATATATTCTCTAAAAAAATAAAATGCTACATTTAAGCAAAAAGTGATCTTATTTGCAAAACAAATCTTTATTTGTGATATCTTTTAGGCTAAATTCATGCTATTTTGAAGGTAATATTTGTGCTTATTTTAGGCTATATTTCTGCTATCTTTCAGGCTAAATTGTGCTACATTTATGCTATCGTTTAGGCTACATCTGTGCTATATTTTTTAGGCTATATTTGTGCTATATTTTAGGCGATGTTTGGCGCAATGAGTTCCACGCACATGACAACGTTGCCTAGAAAGAGGGGCGCGCTTGTTTTGGCTAAGGAGACCATAGGGCGCAGCGCTGGGCACGGAGTCCAGAGTGCCATCTAGATCCCTAGTGGCGAAGGAATGGGAGGGGGGGGGGTTGTGGGAGTTATAACGTCCCCAAAATAGGAGGTCAAAACAATTTTGTCATGTTAAAAATGTGTTTTGTTACGAAATCCCCCCTTGTAGACCATTTTTGTGACGGTATCGTGCATCAAAAAAACGTCATCATTTTGATAATTTTGGAGGAAAACTAAATTTATTAAAGGGGGGGGGGGGCTTAGTCAATTTTTCGCTACAACACTGTAGATCCGTGACATTTTGTGACAATTAATTTCACTTTAATCTGCCATTTAATTAGTGTCATTTAATGTCATTGCAGATAATATGTCATTTTGGACTAACTTTTAATTAAGGACGAAATTAAATATATTATTTTTACATTGAACTTTAAATGTAAGTAATTAATGAAAGCTTAATATAATTCATTAATTTAAACTTAACCTAATGAATGAACGAAACTTATCCCACTGACTAAGTATCAACAATTAAGATATCAATGAAATACAATTATAAGTCAAATTATACGATATTTCACTTATATGCACAAAGTATACAATTGAAATAAAAAAAGATGCTCGTATTGAATCTAATACCAGTAGATACACCTATCAACAGCAAATTTCATAAATTAATAAATTAAAAAACATTATTAAGTAAAAATAACAAGAAACAATCCTTAAAAGAAGGGTTTTATCACCCGTTCTCAACATGACATCTTTGGAATAAGTTTCAAGTCTTAAAAATACTTTAAAAAATCGCGCCCCTCTGTAAATCACCCCCCCTCCCCCGGATCTATCCCATCCTTTTTCTCGAATTCTGCCCCCCCGAATGCTTCCTACTGGAGCCCGACGCGTCCGAGTGGGCCGCCCCGTCCGGGACCAGCTGGATGGTGGCCGTATCGAGTAGGTTCAGGGCCGGGTCGACCAGGGGAGTCCGGGGAGGAGGCCCCGACGACGCCTCGCCCCCCTGAAGGGCCGCCATGGAGTTGACGCGCTGTAGAGACTTGTCGGGGCGGCAGCAATGACAGGCGTGACGTAGTGTGACGTCACAGAGATGACGTCTACGAAATCTGCGCCTGTGACGTCATAAAAAGTTGTAGTGATTATTGTCGTCATGGTATTATTGTCGTTATGATGATTATAGTCGTCATAGCGATTATCGTCGTCATAGTGATTATCGTCGTCACGGAGATTATCATCGTCATGGTGATTATCGTCGTCATAATATATCGTTAGTGACGTCATCGTTAATATTATTATAATAATCAATGTTGGCTTTTATTCATATTTATTGTTAATAATACAAACAAGATAAACTGTTTAACATCTAACAAGCTAGTGTTTGCAGCAAAGAGGAAGGGGAGTTGTGAAATTATAACCCCCCCCCCCACTAGAGGTATAAAAAGTCTTTTTGTAGTGCTAAAGGCGAAAAATTAGTAGTAAACCCCCCTTTGGGAAAATGTAGCCAAAAAAATATAGTGAACTTTTTGCGATACCCTAAAAAATGTCATTCAATTATTTTTGGGAGGAAACAACCCCCCCCCCTCTTGTGAAATCCTGGCTACGCCTCAGTCAATTGTACATTACCTCAACGTCTTCGCTATAGTGGCGCTGAAAAGTCCAAAAATGAGGGGGTTAGCCACGCTATTTAGGGGGGCTAGGATCTGAATGAAAACGCTCAATGAGTTGCGCACCGGGCCGTGCGGAATGAGCAAATATACGTCGAGTAAATCGAACACAAAATAGGGGCTCCAGCAAAGTATAAACGCTGAAAAATATAAAAATATAAGACGTATTTTAAAATATTTAAAATATAATTTATATTTCATTTATTCAATATAAATTCTAATTAATGAATTAATATTTAAAGTAACATTTATGTAATGGTATGTAGAGAGGTAACTAATTTACTACTTTTTAAACGTAATTTTATATAATGATATATGTAATGAACTAACTAATTTACTGACTGTTTTATGTAATTTTTATGTAATGACATGTAAGGAACTAACAAATAAACGTTAATTGTTCAAGCAAGTATTGTAAATAAAAATTCAGTTTACAGAATGTAACAAAATTATGAAGCGTTAAATTTATTATATTTAAAAATATTTGTTAGGTAAAAGTTTAGTGTTAAACACCACCCTCCCCTCCCCCCCCCCTTTAGGACAATTTTTATAAAACAGTATATAAAGACATAAAAAAGATCGATTATCTAAAAAAAATCATTTATGCAAGAACCCTCCCTCCCAACCACCACCACCACTACCTCTCCCCCTCCCCCCTATTCATAAATCTTATTGATTGAAGAGAATTATAAAAGAAAATTTGATTAAACAAAGTTAATCTTGCAATCCTCGTGATCTATTTTTTATTATTTTTATATATCATTTTGCTATTTAATTCTTTTAATTCAAGGAATTAATTTAGATGACCTTCGTGTTATTATAAATATTAAATTCTTAATTTACTAATTAAGCTTCTTATATATTTTTCTTTAAAAATGAACCGAAATAAGTACAAAATTCCATTTCAATTAAACCATTTTAGGAAAAATCTGCAAAAAGAAGATTAGTAATACTTCTTCGAAACATTCCACAGAAAAAAAGGTGTGCGAAATTCATTTAAAATTCATCAGTGACTCGTCACTCATCGCTAAGTCGTCACTGCGTCTAATTAAGTGACGAATTTAAAAGAATAGCGAAACCTTATAGAATTTTGAAAAAATCTTCGATTCAACCTAGAATAGAAATAAAATATCGCGACGTTAAATTCGATAAGAATCTTTATTTTATTCTAACTTGAACTTTAATTGGGTGGCCGCATTAAATTTGCTGACATAAAAATCAACTTAAAAAACTTAAGCATTGGCTAAGGGAGCAGGGGAGGGTTCTGGGGGGCTTTAACCCCCGTTGGAATTCAAAACTTTTTGTCATGTGAAAGATGTGAGTTTAGTATTGAAACCCCCCCCCCCCCCCATTGTGACGATGTAATGTAATTTTGCGTTGGATACATGTATTTAGAGACCAAATACATGTATTTAGAAGTCCAAAATTGAGTGATAACTTAAAAAAGGTCAGCACTCTAAATTTGAGAGAAATAATTCCCCCCCCTCCCCATCAATTCCTGGCTACGCCACTGAAATTACTCCCTCCCTGCAAATCCACTCATATATCTAAAATATCCCCCTTTAATTAATTTTTTAAGGGGGGCCGCGTCTCCCGTTTTCGTTAAATCCCCCTGGAAAATAACATTTATTTTATTTACCCCCCCCCCTCTTATATTTTATAAAGGATAAATGATAATACTGCACCCCCACCCCCACCCCCCTGATTGAAATAATTCCACCACGGCTAGATAGCAGATGTTCCGAATTACAAACAAAGACAAGAATTAGATAGAAAGACATTGTAATTGTATTCTGTAATTAACGCAATTATTTTTCCTTATTTCCGCATCATATCAAGGTCAATGAAACTTGTCGCATATTTGTAAACACAATAGGCGGGAGGGGGGAGGGGTTCGTTGGGGGTGGAGGGGGGGGAAGGGGGGGAGATGATCTTGAACTGATTTACGCTCATTTGAGAGAAGATCAACGTAGTGTAATTATCGTTCATTTAATTTGGCGCTTCTAGCTAGAAACTGTGCTTTTAATAGATAATGATTTAGATAATGATGTCTACGATGATGATGATAACGATGATGACGATAACGATGGTGATAGTATTAATAATGACGACGATGATAATAAAGACGATAATGATGATAATGATGACGACGACGAGTGTTATTGCGTTTTGCTAATATTATAAAAATGTTAATTGGTTAACCTGTTTTGAATATTTACTAAAAAGTAAAAAGTCGACAATAATTGCTATACTCTTTAATAATTGCTACACCCTCCTTAAATTTTAAATCCCCCTCCCATAATCTTTTATACTAGTCCAAATTAACCCCCCCCCTCCCATCCGATTATATTTTACAAAAAAATTGCCGAAAATTGTCGAGTTTACTGCAGAATTTCATTACACAATAAATGTCATAATTTTCACATTTTAAATGTATTTTTGACATTTTTTTTTCAAAAAATTATTATATTTGACCCCCACCCCCCTGCCCCGACAGATGTTTTTGAAAATATATTATTAGAAGTCATTTAGTTTTCGTGACAAATTTTATTTGAAACTAACAGGAGAATAATTGAACGAGATTGCTTCAAGCAATTTGTGTGCCATATATTCGTCTTATAATTTCTTGTAATTACTTTATATCGCCTCAGGTTAAAAGACAGATGACAAATATTTCATAATTCTTCTAAAATTATCTAATATATTATAATATTTATATTTAATATTTCTAATTGTAATATATTTATCATTTAGGCAAATAATTTAATATTTCAATATGTATCATGTCATAAAAAGTGTAACTTTAATTAAGGTTGACTAACCGGGGGAGATAGGGGTGAGAGGGGAGGGGGAGCAGTGAGCACAGCCCCCGAAAATAATTTTGATTTTTTAATTAATAAAAATAATGAATGAAGAAATTAGAAATAATTATCGTATCAAATTTTCATAAAAAGTTGTTCCCCCCCCCCCACCCACTGTCAAAAAAATTCTGGCCTCTTTGATTTGAATAATTTGATCGCAAAGAAATAAATTGAATAAAGCACTCAAAATAATTTGATGAAATACATCTCTCTCAATCATTATTGTCCAATAACTGGACTAAAAATAATATCATTCCGATGATAATAAAAATAATGTCATTTTATCAGCTAATAATAATAATAATTGCTAAATGAAATTTTTTGGTCATTAAATACAAAGAAAATGATTCAATCTTGAATTCGCTCAATGGTCATAATTTTAACAACGAAACAGAATTTTAACAACCAGACAAAATTTTAACAACTGCATGTCAATTGATATTTTATGATTCGGGATAGAGTTGAGGCTATGTTTTAAGTTAGTAAAAAGCGAGCATATAAATAGGTAACAGAAGACAATTAAATATAGGCTACGAGTAATGAAACAGACAGACAGATAAACAGACAGCGAGATAGTCAAACAGGCAGTGACAACCAAAAAGACAAAAAGACAAATAAACAGACAAACAGACAAACAAAGAGAGACAAACAGCCAAAAAGACACAGAGACAGAGAAACAGACAGACAGAGACAGACAGACAGACAGCTAGACAGACAGACCTAGAACGATGACGAATGACATCTTGACGGACTTTATTTTTGCCTGAGGTATCACTCCGCTCGACGTGGAACTATTTTCTCTATGCCAGCGGTAACGCGCCGAATGATCCAGGGGGCGCAGTGATTCTAACAAAAAAAAAGAGTCCTCAGCTAGGCCTCCTTTTCTAACACGCCCCGCCCCTTTATAAAAAATATTTTTAAATTTATATCAATTCGATATTCTTTTACGTCTAAATTATTTTAAAAAAGCAAAGAAATTTATTAACTTAAAAAGTGATTTATTACGTAGATTTAGATATTTTAATTGCTGCGTAACTGTTAGGATTAGGGTTAGAAGTAGGGATAGAATTGAAATTAACCAATGAGATGCAATTAGCGAGTTAAAGAGATAAATTTAACGATAAAAGGAGGGGTTTGTTACAACTGAAACCTCGCTACAGCGGAGACTTTAAATAAAAAAAACTTGCAATTTATCGTTTAACAAAAGTCAGTGACCGAGTTAACGTTAAAGGTTCGCTAAGCGCTGTTAACTCGAGGATTTCTTGTTAACTCGAAGGTTTTTTTTGTTACGAAACTAAATGAAGATAGAGCGTTCATAAATAGAATCGAATATTAATCATGATGAGTTGAAAAATTACCAACATGGAAACTCTAGGGGAATGGGAGGGGGAGGGAAACGGAGGAAGGGAAGGTCGGAATGGGGAGGGTGGGTAGAAAGGAGGGTTGGTGGGTGATGTCGTGGAAATCGTGGGGATAAGTTTAGAGTAACCAAATTATTAAAAAAATCTGAATAATACGGTGTTAAGTTTATAGATTTAGTCAGTGGTGCGAATAAATTATTTTTTCCAAGGGTTACAGTTTTTGTACCACCGTCTGAAGGGTGTAACCCCCCCCCCCCCCCCTACAAAAAACGTACGGAG
>JAQIXG010001518.1:0-21684 GCA_034700105.1 Oconnorella tubifera
TAGAAATATTTTGGCGACCCGGCATTTTGCTTTTGTGGCCCGATGCCGGGTCGCGACCCACCATTTGGGAAACGCTGATTTAGATTAAATTCGCTGCGCTAAATTGCTTATCCGTGCTGATGTGACATTAATGATACATTTGATGTGATTAATTGACATTTATATTTGCATATGTTATGTGTATGTGTATATGTATGTGTTTGTATGTATGTATATGTATAGGTGTAGATATCTATATATATATATCTGTATGTACTGAATGTAATGTGTATGCTTATTCATATGTTTATGTATATATGACACATTAAAGTAAAAACGACTTATCTGTGATTTTTGTATAAATATGTAATAGCATACATAACCTTAATTATGCACATATAATTGTTGCACAGATTTATGTTTTTTTGTATTTATTTTATTTTCAGTTATATTTACTATCGTTTGGTGAAATAAAGATTTATATTAAACAATTAAACGGCATATAACTGCTAATCTATATTTACTATGAGACTATTAGTCATTAAAATATTTTATTTCTTAGGATATCGGCCAAGCTGGCCGTGGCCGGGGGGGCGGTCTATGCCACGATGGACCAGGGAGTGTGGACGGCCAGTACAGCGAAGGGAACTCAAGCCCTCAGTGACATTAAGGCCCAGATCTTTCCTGCTGCAAATGAATACCTAAATAAGGTCTTCACTAGCATTTCTTTGGCATATTTTATCTTTAATAATATATTTTTAGATCTTTTTCAGAGTCCGAGAACTTTAATGATTATATAAATTATTAAAAATTAGTTAAAATTAAAATGTTTGTGTTCGAATTAGACTCGAATCTGAAGTTTTGCAACGTTATAACTTTTTAAACAATTTTCATTTGCACTATTTAGTTTATTCAGATATTTAATATTTTATATTATTAATAAATAAATTTGATGTTGAATATTATTAGGTCCCTAATGCAAAGTGCCTGAATGCTGGGGCTGTTAGTACTTGGAATTCAGGTTAGACTTAACATCTGAATTTATTTATTTCTAACTAGCTTTTCGTTAACTTTGACTAAAAATATAATATTTGCATTCAAGTCATTTTTGATATAAGATAATGTTTAAATTTAAAGTAAACAATGTCATTTACTTTATAAACATATCCAAATATTATATCCAAAATGGTTTTTACTTTGGCATAGATAATGTGCTGATACTAGTAAACTTATGTCAGGTTCCAGGAAGTGTAGGGATTCTGTCTCTATGTACAGAATCCATCCATATGTACCGATTCGTTCAAATTGGGCTAAATTACACAATGATTTTGTTTTAGTAGCGTGATGTCATTAAAAACAGACGACGCTATAGTCCAATGAATTAGCTGTAATTGCCAAGGGTCTTGCACATTTTAACCAGTATATGAATACAATTAGTTTTATAGTTAAAAAGGTTTCATGGAACCTGACATAAGTGATATCACAGTTAGTTAGGTTAATACTTTCGTCATCTGTTTAGTCTAGAAATCCTGTGTTTCCTATACACATTCTTGATGAAAATGATTTTCTGTGTTGTTGTTTGAAACATTATTTAACAGTTTTTGATTAAAAGTTTGATTTAACTTTCAGGCGTGCAGAAAACTTTTAACGTAATCGCAGCTGCTCCTGAGACTACTTGCAAATATTCTCACAAAGCAATCGATAAGATTAAAGAAAGCCTTTCGTAGTTTAGGACGTGTAGATATGCGTTTATTTGCAATAGAAATAAGATTCTCGGATGCTAGTTTGGGATGGGTAGAATTGCGGTTTTTAGGATTAAATGTTAGGATAGTAGTTTTGAAAGTTTCTGCAGAAAGGCTGTAATTTTAACAATCCCGCCTCTTTATCTTAAATATTTATTATTTTAAAACGTTAAATCTTCATTATTTTAAAATAGATATTGCGTAATGTGTTAGGGTTGATTGAAATCAAAAGATAAGATTGACAGGTTAAATTTAACTGAGAGGCGGAGCTTGTTGGAATGAGGCCTTACTTGAGACGATTATTTAGTATAAGATTGGTAGAATTTGATTGATTTTAAAGGCTTAATTGTTTGTAGTTAACTATAATGAGATCTCGTGTATTGTAATAAGACGCGTAGAAATGTAATATTATAAGAAACATTTTTGATTACAAGTGCATTGAAGATAAGATCTTTTAATAAATGACCTTAATTAATTAATTAGTTTAATTGACTAAAGATTAATTAGCTAAAATACTTAATGATTGATACAATGATACAATGAATAATAACAAAATTTAGCAAGTAGAAGATAATTGATCATTGACTAATTAAGATTTATTTCGTCTGGTTTTTAAAAAATCGCAATTTTATGACTAATTGTATTAAATAAATTGTACATTAACACATACAGCGTGCTGTTATTTGTTTTAATTTATTTTTAACTGATTGTATCAGGAATATTCTGTGGGGTTATGATTAGCTTTAAATTCTAAGAAATAAATAGATTCAAGAAACTACAACAGACAATGTATAGAAATAATTCATTATATTTGATTGTTAAAATATTTCAAGTATTTTATATTGAAAAAAATGCTAATATATACAGAGTAGTAATTAGAATTATGACTAGAATTAGTCGAGTTAGATTAGAATTATTTAGAAATATGACTAGATTCAGTAAAGTTATATTAGAAATATTTAGAAATATGAATAGAATCAGCAAAGTTATATTGAAATATGACTAGAATTAGTAAAGTTAGTTTAAAATATTTAGCAATAATCAAAATGGCATAAAAAGTTTCAACGATAAATAATTTTTGATTTACTATGCTATGACTTGCGTTATCTTACTAAAGGGTGCAGAAAGTTAGCGAAATAGTTCAGCATTCACGGGAATCAAACCCGGATCTGTTGTGTCCGAGTCCAATACTCTAACCACCCTTCTACCAAATAATTACCTACCCTTAAATAATCTCAAATAATCCTCTTAATCTCTTAACCTCAATAATCTTAAATAATCTCAAATAATAATCTCAAATAATCTACCCTTCTTCTATCTTGATAAATTTCTCAAGATAGCATTCAAGTAATTAATAAAGAAAAGGATCAAATTATTCAAAAAGAATAATTATTTAGATTTGTAAAATGATACATCAAACAAATTCAAGCGGAAAAAACGACTATACTGTGCGAGTTTACAACTATGCAATACTATGTGATAAAATTGAAAATTAAATAAATAAATACACACAAAATATATACGTCTTATGAGAATTAAAATTACACACGCTATTAATAACATTGAGTATTTATTACAATTATAATTTCAATGTCACATCAGCACAAATGAGCTACTTAGTAGCGTATTTTAAACTAGGCAAAAACCAAATTATCAGCGAAAGCTCTTAATACGAAGATAATCTCTACTTTGCAAAAAAATATAATAATATTTATATTCTGACTTATAATTCAAATCCGCACTAAAACGAGTTTTAAACTAGTTAGCTTAGTCAAAACTTAAATTAAGCAAACCTATCGTAATTTTATTTAGAATATTTATATTAAGTGTAACATTTCAAAAGTGATCATCCAATTAAAATCAATTATATCGTAATATTAAACGATCCTTTTCAAACATTTAATTTAATCAATCGCAAATTAATGCCGATTTAATCTACAGGATTTCTCAAATAAAACACTCAAATAAAACAAATAGATATAAATAAATACCTCTAAATACAATTAGATTAAATGAATTCACTAATTAAACGCCTTAAAATTATCATCAATAACAATTATTTATCAAACAAAAAACAAACAAATTAATCGGCATATTATATTCTAATTAAAACCACTACAGAAAGATAAAATTCAAGATAAATACATATATACAATACTGCATAAGATGACTAGATAGAGAAAACAATGCAATTAGAACAAATCAGACTTTATTTGATACTATTGTAACGCAGAGTTACAACGAGATTATTATTAATAAAATCTTCTATTGAGCATTAATAACGGATTTTAAAATGCATACAAAATGAGAAGAACCTTGTTTAAAATTAATTTTAAACAGTTTAAAAGTTATTTGAAAATATGATTATATGATTTATACATATAGATTGAGCAATACGGAGATTTATAAATAATCTAATACTGTAAAACATTACCATATTTTGACTAGTTTACTATATGACTTAGTATTTTATAGTATTTTATATTTAAAGTACTTTACGTTTAGATAAGTACTATAGATTACAAACTACTACCTTAGGTTTAAATATGTGCTTCAGATTACAAGTACTACAATAGGTTTAGATAAGTACTTTTTGATTACAATTACTATAACTTCAGATAAGTACTTTAGATTATATTCTACTACTTCAAGTTTCGATAAGTACTTATATTCCAAGTACATAATTTTACACAAATACTTCAGATTAAAAACTACTACTTTAGGTTTAAATAAGCACTATAGCTTATAAGTACTGTAACTTTAGACAACTACTTTTGATTAAAAGTACTTCAGGCATACCTTCTTTACAAGTACTTATCCGCACAAACTACTGTGGCTGGTACTGCCCAGTAGGATAGGACTGAGTGGGGTATTGACCAGTTGGGTAGGGTGCGGGGGGAGGGTAGAACCCCTGGGGCCCTGCTGGGTAAGGTTGTTGAGGGTAGGGGGCCTGATAAGGGGTTGGGTTGGTTGGATAAACCCCAGCTAGAAAAAATAAAACAAAACAAATAAACAATTAAAATTAAAAATATAGACCTCAAATATTATTCGATATTCGCATTACAGTACAAAAATGAAATGTTGATAAAGTGGTTAAAGGGATAAACTCGAAGCCATGATGCTACGGGTTTGATTTCACAAAAACTCAATATTTCATAAACTGGCTACACTTTTAGCAAAGTTATTTCAAGTTAGGAAAATTAAAAAAAAGAAACTGTCGAATATAAAAAAGAAATAACAAAAAATATAAATTCAATAGCACCGTGACAATATATATATTCAAGCCTCACTCTAAATTTAAACCGAATATTTAATAAAAACTAACTCTCAAATAAATAAACTAAAATTTAAAGAAATATTTAAACAAATAATTTAACATTTATATTTAAAATATAATTCAAAATTTAAGTTTAATTTGCCATAACATAACATAAATAAAAAATCTACAGTTTAAAACCGCAATGATGCTAAACTATCGACCAATCAAAACATCATACCCGCGTAATAACTCGGTGGCTGGATCTCATCGTGTTGTTTGATTGGCTGCTGTATAGTGATGACTTCGCGGGATGTAAATCCGTTTGCGTTAAAAGCCCTGCGTCTGCGTACGCAAATAACCACGAGAAGACAACAGAAAATAAATCCCGCAATGACAGCTAGAAATAGACCAACGATAGCGCCCGTGCTCACGCGGTTTCTATACCCGTAGCCTATTGGACGCGATACGAATAGAAATAACGCAGTAGAAAATAGATACAATAAAAAATCAACGATTATTTCTGTTGGTTTAATGTCACATCAGCACAAAAAGGTAATTGTAGCCTCTTAAACAGAAATGAATAGAAATAATACCATAAGATAAAATAATGATTTTAGTATTAAACGTACTTAACGATTATTTTTGTTTGTTTAACGTCACATCAGCACAAAAAGACTTTAATATTGTGAACTAAATTAGCAGAAATCAAGCGATTAAAAACACTTGAATCTTTCTTAACACAGCACACTACATAATTCAAATAAATAATCCCATCATGAATAGAAGCGCCAGCTTTTAATACTCTTAAAATCATTCATAGTTTTATTAATAATTTAAACATTTTTATCCCAAATAACTTTAATTTAAAACAATCTTTTCGCTCAATCTCTTTCTCTCTTTCTTTTTTATTCTTGTTTTCATTCTTTGTACCTGGATTGATATTAGCCGCGCATCTTTCATCCGACTGATCGAAACAATTATCGACGCCGTCACACATCAGATCTCTGTCGATACAACGACGATTCGCGCAAATAAAGTCTCCCTTGCACGCGTGATCTAATTCGTGATAGCAAAATTATGACATAGAATATTATTTAATTTGTAATACGGGAAAAAAATAAAGTATAATAAGAAAAGTTTATTTCAAATTTTGCTAGTTCAAATACTACTCAATTTCAAATAAATGTAAAATTTGGACAACATTTCATCTATAGATTTCAATAAGTAGTTTAAAATAAATTGTATAATTTAAATTTAATATTATATCTATAAATCTGACTACTAAACTATCTATTTATTTAAACTATCTATTTATGTATAGATCTATCAATTTTTAGGAGTATTTTACAAGTATCTATTTTGAGAACTGTATTTTAAATTACGCGCTATTAGTATTCTATTAAATTTTACAATTTAAATACAAAATTTTAAATTAAATTCAAAATTATTTTACTCTAAACTATAGAGTCTCTGAATACTATCATAATCTTAAAGTTAATAGTTACTATTTCAAGTTATTCTATATATTACTAACTTGATTTGAATGCTGTGACTATAATCTCAAAGTCGTATCCAGTAGTCGTTGTTTTCTCCAGTCTGATAGTAAGGTACTTATTTGGTACGTTAAGTATCTGATGAGTACTGCCAAGTACTGTGTGACAATCCAATGTCATCTGTATATAGATAAAGAAACTTGTCAATATAATCCAAAATATTTCAGGACATCAAATTTAATGTCATGTATAACTGTATTATATAAAAGATATCTCAGATGTAAATATAAGAGTCATACTTTTAAACAGTGTTATTTTCGTTGACGAAAACTAAAACTAAGACTAAGACTAGAAAGAATTGGCCTTGTCGACGAAAACTAAAACTAAAACTAAAAAGAATTGCGAGACTAAAATAAGACTAAAACTAAAAAGAATTAAAAGCGGAACGACGAAAACGAGACTAAGACTAAAATAGTGAGACGAAAATATTTTCGTCTCAAATAGTTCTTTTTAACGATCAACCAAAAACAATTTTTTGTTTCCAGTTGTAGCACAACGGAAATCTATTTGAAAAATTTGAGTGGCAACACTGATATGTTCTTAATCTTTTGTCTTCTTTATTCAGGATAGTGATGACGTATTTTATGGATTTTATAATTTTAGTCGCCAAAATATAGGTCAAACAAATTGTAAAATTTTATTTTATTTTAACTCTAAACTTAACCCTAACCATAGCCCTAAGAAAAATGTAATTTTAATTGTATTACTCATGTGACCTTTATTTCAGCGAATACAGTTTATGAGAAGGATTGAGATTTAGCTCTATTTAGTTTTGTAGCTGTCGTGAAAAATGAGTTTGTGTAAAAGTTTGAGTGGAGGAAAAAACTTGCATAATAGAGTTTTTTAAAAGCGAATCACAAATTTACAGTTTTGTACATTGGAAGTTGAAACATTTTATGCTAGGGTGTGTGTTAAGACTTACTGTGTCATTGTATAAGATCACTCTTATTTCGTAATAAGTGGCATTGAATTTATATGTACAATGTAAATTAACACAGTTTTCAATTTCCAAGGTTTTTTTGTTTAAGAATAAAAGAGACTAAAAAGGACTAAGACTAAAAAGATTTTTGATGAGAGGAGATAAAAACTAAAACTAAAAAGAATTTTGAGACTAAAATAACACTGCTTTTAAATAAACATCTAAATTAAGCGTCTTACTAAAGGGTGCAGAAAGTTAGAGAAATAGTTAGCTATACAGGATTCGAACCTGGAGCTATCGTGTCCGAGTCCAGCGCTCTAACCACTTCTCTAACAAGCTTTCACCTTATCAAGTCACTACTGTACCATAATTTTTTACGAACTGATATCCCTACTAAATGGTTTCCTCTCTCAGTTGATGATTTGTCCTCACTGCTTGGGTAGAGATCGTGTGTGATCTTTCCTGTTACGGAGGGACGTCTGCGACATCTTCCCTCAATGGTTAAACAGACGTTAAACTTTATTGATTATTGTAGCGTAAATTGATTGAATTCAAAATAAATCAAACAAACTCACATCTGGAGCAGTTTGCATATAATTTGACTGATAGTAAAACTTTAACACAACGTTACAATCTGTGATGTTTAAACGTTTTACGTTGATCATAAAACGTTTAGTCGTGAAGAAATCGTCATCAGATTCAAATCTCATCGTACAAGCGGTATTGGCATAGAGGGGGTTGTTTGAACTGCGTAGGACCAGGCCACTAATTTCACGCAGGGGGGCCCCGCAATGTGAACCAGGGAGGTCATCTGGGTAAAAAATTATAAGAAAACTTCAATCAAATTTTCATGTCAAAGAGAAAACAAAAGTTCTTAATCTTTCAATTCGCTCAAAAGTGGATGTATAAACAATATACGTAGTAATACAAGAGAAATACATGATACAATAAATCATTTGAATGAAATCTCAATAATTGTATCCCTTTTAATAATACGGTCTTAATATTAATATCACTTTATATAATATATTCTTATTAATTGTATCACTTTATATAATAAAGTTTTAATAACCGGGTCAACGAAATAAAGTTAACGACTACAAATACTATTTAAAATGCTCTATAACTTACAAAGAAATGATCTTTTAGCTTCAACAGAGATCAAGCTGGTAACAGACAGAAAGAAAAACAAAACGATCAAAGTTCTCATTATGAAAATCTGCATCATTTAATACGAAAAATTTACAATTTTCTGTTTATCCTTATTAAAATCCAGCTGTTACAAACTGTCTGCAAAATCAAAATCGAAAACTCCTAAATAAGTCAATAATCTTTTATGGAAAATAATTAAAAATTCAACAATTAAAATTAATTCAAAATATACCTAATTTAAATCTAATCGTACATATTTATTGAAATTAGGATGCAAAGTCAAATTTTAACAGAAAAAATCCTAATTATTACAATTTATTATTATTCTTATTTTTTTGTAAAAATCTAAAAAATAGATTTCTCGATGATTGATGTTCTTGAGAAAGAGTAAACAAATTTTTATCTGATCTGAGACAAAATTTATTCATCTATTTCAAGTTTTTATTTCATTTAAGTACCTAAAACTTGTAAAATAGTTTATCACTTCCCCCCCAAAAAAAACTCCCTCCCACAATTTTTTTAAATTAATTTTCATTGTCTTTACTGGTCAACTGTATCACCGTAATGCAATAATGTATTATACTAGATATAAACATTTACAAAATTAGGGGGATATTGACCCTCTCAATCCCCTTCTGACAGCTTTACTATTTCAATTGCTAGTATAAAATCAAATACGGAGTAGATTACTGCATTGGTCAATGTATATCAGTTGACAAAATCTAAATAAATTACGACATCAACTACAAAATAACATTTTTAGTGGATTAAAAATACTAAGTTGATTTGTTTAATTCACGGAATATGTATTTTAGGTCAAACTTTGGGCAGCAATGAATATGGTTCTAGCAAGTTTCAGATTCAAGATCTGCTACTGTCCAATAACAAACAGGTTATTATATGATCACAGCAGCTGCTGCTGCTGAACTATGATCAGCTGCAATCAGCAGCTTAACTCAGCTGCTGAGTATAAAAGATTGAAGAATTCGCTTTGTAACTGACATTCTACGAGAAAGTGACACTGTCAGTGAAAGTGTCACTGAATTTATTAATTAAAGCTATTAGTTATTAGAATGCTCGTTGAAAATTATTACTTTTATATTTAATATAAATTTAGTCTTTATTAATAATTGCTTGAATAATTTATATAATTGTTTTAATTTAAAAGAACTATTATAGGTCCTAATTTAAATAAATCAAATAAATATATGTTATATACAGTATATTTTAATGAAATGTAATTAACAATTATAGCACAGGCCTACAACAACAAGCCTAATTAAAGACTCAATTTCGAGAATAGTATGATCGATTTTTCTGTATTTTATGACGTCATTGTTCGATCGACGAATCATGGAAAACGATATAGAAATGACGTCAGAGTCGTACGAAATAAACGTCACAACGTCAAATGCAGATAACATGACGTCACATGGGATATATAGAATATCGTCGAAAGCAGCTGCATTTTCAATTTCGGCTCTTTTGAAGGATAACAAGAACGCTGATGTAGGTATAAATGATTCGGAAAACGATATCATAATGACGTCACAAATAGACGATAATTCTAAAGATTACGAAATAATTAATGCCTTTGATCAACCTCGCATTGTTCGCGATAGTGAACATTACGTGACTGAATCAATATCGATTAAAATCAATCAATCGAAATCTAGTAACAAATTTGGATTAGAAATTTCCTCCAATCAGGATGAAGATAGCAAATCTAGGTCAGACTTAACACCCAATCATTGTGAAACAAATATGAGATCTAATTTATCATTGGTTAGCAATTATAACAATGAAGATAGAGAAAATATTGCCGATTCTTTTGATCAAAATTTGAGATCAAAATTTATATCATCAAATGGAATACCTGGTGGAATAAGTGGATCAAAAGTGGAATCAGTGGACGATATGGAATCTGTCCAGTGTTTTCTTGAGGCGAAAGACTTGTGGAAGAAATTCCACGATCTGGGTACAGAGATGATTATAACTAAATCTGGAAGGTAGGCTTAAAGTTTATGTGAGAGTTATAATAAATAAGATTATAATTTATATTATAAGATCTTTATCTGCAGATCTAAGCTTTTTTTGAATTAGTAACAAAATGTTTTAGTAATTTGAATCATATAAAAACCTAATAAACAAATTGATTCAGAATATTTTTACAGTTAATTTTAAATTTTCATCATTTTTGACTAAAAACTCTTTAATTTTATATATCTTTTTACTACATTCTATTTTTAAGGGTACTATCTTCCCCTCGCCCCCCTTAATACTTATATAATTATTATTCAGACGTATGTTTCCAACGCTACGCGTTAGTTTTCGCGGCCTAGACGATAACTCCGCCTACGCAGTGCTTCTGGACATTGTGGGCGTGGACAATAAACGCTACCGCTACGCCTATCATCGCTCAGCCTGGCTGGTAGCGGGCAAGGCCGACCCGGCTCCGCCCACTCAGCTCTACACGCACCCGGACTCTCTGTGTAAAGGGGCGGGGCTTACTAAACAGATTCTGTCATTCGAGAAACTCAAACTGACCAATAATGTGACAGATAATTCAGGACATGTAAGTTTAGTGGGTGCAAAATATTTTTCAAATAATGGGGGGGAGGTGTTTAGAATGAAATGAAGATTTAAAGAAATTATTATATTTTAAAGTTAATTTAGTGACGTAGCCGGGGTGTTACTAAAAGAGGGCGGGGAGGGGGGGTTCCAAAAATTTAAGTGATACTCTAGCTAAATAAACAAACGACAAGTACAAAATTACCTAAAGAGACATAAAGAAAATTGATCTAAATTCAATTTAAAAAAAATATTGACTTAAAAAAATTTGATTAAATTTTCAGTTTTCAATTTTGCATGACTTATTTTGTTGTCAATATTTCAGATGGTACTCAATTCCATGCATAAATATCAACCTCGCATACATATAGTCAAGACCTCCGGCCGGGTGGATCTCCAGTCCCCCCGCCACCCCCTGGTCTCGAGCCAGTCATCAACGCAGGGCTCACCCCCCTCACAGTCTGTCGTCATCGACGAGCTGCTCGATCAGAATGCCGTCACATCGGCTCGATTTAAAACGTTTGTGTTTCCTGAGACTATGTTCACAGCGGTGACTGCTTATCAAAACCAGCTGGTAGTAAAATAAATATTATTACTGATATAATTACTAGTTTATATTATAGTCATTTTAAATTAAATGCTAACCAATAAGAATATGAAATACCAAATACAGCACACTGCAAAACCTATAGAAAATATTGAGAGAGAGGGAGAAGAGAAATTCATAATTAAATATTTTTAACAGTGAAGAAATAGGGTGAGGGATATCTCTCTGGAAATAGGGTGAGGGATATCTCTCTGGAAATAGGGTGAGGGATATCTCTCTGGAAATAGGGTGAGGGATATCTCCTTATTCTCTTTCTGAATTTTATTGTTATATTTAAGAACACTTAAAAACATTAAATATTACTTTAACTTCTCAAAATGACTGTTCAAGGATTCATCCTTGTTAACATTTTTTTGCAGTCTATAGTATATATAAGTAAATATATAATAGCTCAGAATATTATATCAAAATCTGGATATAGTTGGCTTATTGAGCTTGTTGCAATGTAGGCCTATCTATACATTATGTCTAAGTGAAGTTTTTTCTTGTTATTTTTTTCTTCATGAAAATTTAAGTTTATATTATTATTATTGACATACAGATAACGAAGCTAAAGATAGACAGAAATCCATTCGCCAAGGGTTTCAGAGATTCCTCTAGACTTAGTGAACTTGACAGGTTCATCAAATATTTCTATGATTCTGTATTGCATTTATAAATTAAGCGATGCATTCTGTTCTATTATTAATTTAATTTAACTTGTATAATCTATATTTATTTCTTAGTTTGATTATATATATATTGACAGTGAGTTTATAATAGGCCCCATATCACTATTCTTGACAAATACTAAAAATCATATTGATGTATGTTAAATATCAAGAGTACATAAGACCCCATATCTATAGGCTTTAGTATATTTTGTTTATTTTAATTGTATTATTTCTTAATAAATATTAACTTTTCTGCATGTTGATGTTATAATATTTGTTTTTTGGTTCATTTTTCTTATTTTTCACCCAATAGCAATGAAGGCTTCACATCTATGAGATCTCATTCAATCTACAACACTCTCTCATCTGATCTAAGAACAAGCAACATCCACACAGACACTCAACCAGACACACAAACATACATTCAAAGACACCCCCACATACATCCAGAGCTACTTCTCCCATCTACGTCATTCCACGCTGATAAAAATTATTCTGACGTCATATGCAATGAAATTTACCCAATTAGACAAAGGGAGCAGTCGGATTGGTGCGCGCTAAGACACAGAGCGTCACGCGACGTATCGCCCTGGTTTCCTATTGGTCAGCAGTGCATCGAGCTGCAGTTGTTTACTTTATACGAGCGCGCGCTGAGACAGGCTAGAGAGATTTCTGGCCAATCAAGGCTGAGCAATGATGACGTCATGCATCAAGCTTTTACTCGTTATGGCAGATAATGTTTTTTTTATTAAAATATAATTTTAATTATATTTCAAATTATAAAATAAACGTAAATTATGTGGCCATCTTAACAGCGTTGCCACTCAATTTTAATTTATTGTTCAAACTTCAATAATTTTTATAATATATTGTTTAAACTGTTTTATAATCTGTTTCTATCCTATTTTTATCTTATGTATAATATTCTGTTGTATTTTAATTCATTTGTTTTTTTGTTTATAGATAGAGAAACCGATCCAATATCCTAGTATATATAAATTTGTTAAAAATTGAATCAAATGAATTAAATTTGCAATTATGTTACAGCAGTCATTTTATATGAACTAACTGTAATTTACTGTTTCTCAAACACGATTTAAATGCTTCATTATTTTGACTGGCTAAATGGAACTTTACACATCGGATTCATGTCTGGAATATATACTTCAAAATACTAATTTTCCACACAGAACTAAGCACATCTGATATAAAACGCTAACATATTCAACTTTTATATTAAACACCTTGCAGTAGAATCAATCCAATATCCATATTCTTACAAATCACTCTGCCCTTCAAAAGGCATCCAATTTTATCCCAACTCTATCCTAACAATCTCACTCGGGATCATTTCAACTTATTTATCTATCCAACAAAGCAATTGGCAATTATTATCGTGTTGGGCTGCTAATACTCAGCGAATTACTATCGAAATCTTCGGGAAGATAAAATCTAAACACTCCTAATGGAATTCCATGCAAACTGGCTTTAATGTGAGTCCTTAGCAGTCCACGGAATGTCATTTGGAAAGTATTGTATTCCTTATTGATAATCCTTTTATGATTTTACATTGATCCCCTATTTGAGCGATAAACGCCTGCAGAAAGAGAGGGGCTATTAATCATGATGTACTTAAGAAACTATCAGTTTATTTTTGGCAGAATATAATGCCTGCCCTCGAAATTGATTCCTTAGTTAATTGTTTATTTGAGGTTTCGGGACGACAGACGTTGGGGCGTGAAATATGGGCGTGAAAATTGAGGAAAAGGGATGAATGGGTGATGTGAGAACATGGCAAGAAACGATTTTAAATTTAGCAGCGAATTATAAAAAAATTATATAGGAAGATACAGTATAATTTTTATATCTGCAATTGCAAATATATATAAAGATAACATACAGAACGATAAAACTAATAACGATATATACCATTGTTATATAACAAAGCGCAGTATACACGGACTAATGGAAGCATATGGAAATGTATTTTTATGTATGTTGGCCAATCCATATAATATACCATAGTATTAAGACTGATCACATGCATATTAAACCTAATCGCAGTCTGTAAATTAATAACACATTATGTGGGAACAAAATGATATATATCCAGAGCATGCTATACTTTCCCAAAAAATTGATTCTCTTTATTAGTGTACCAACTTCAAGTTTGATCTTGAATTAGAATTATACACATTTATGCGCTCCAACCCAAAATAATAGGCATTTTGATAGTAAAGAAAAAAACGTTACTTTGAAATACAAGTAACAAAGATGATGAGCGAATCGATCTTTATTATATTCATGAAAGTTCTGTATTCACTCAGCCTGTAGCAGTTCTGATCAACACTTGCCAATCCTTAAATGTATTTACAAATACATCTAATACATAGCGAGGCATCTCCCTGCTGAACAAAAGGATACAACCTGCGGGCGTCCACAGAATCTGACTATCTTTTTTAATATTTCGATATATGAGTGCCCTAAAACGAGGGAGGATGGGAGCCAATGCGGCATTTGGTATACTCAACAGAATCTTACTTCATGAGATAAAAACTATCATCACCCTTTACTGCAAAAACCTTGCCCCCCCCCCCCCCCTCTCCAACTACATAAATTCTGCATATAATCAAATTAATAAACATCGACGACTATACAGACGATGATGATCATTTTAGTCCCAATTCAATCGCAATATTTGCCTCTCACAATAATACTACTTTTTATTTTGCGACTGCTTAAAGTAGGCCTAAATATTAAATTTTCAATGCGACCCCCATCGAAAAACTTGCTCCCCCTTTTCATGCATCTTTCGGGAAAATCTAGAAAAGTCTATAGACCCTACCACGTTCTCCAGGTTGTCGCCTTTAGGCAAGAAAAGGTTCTGCATAAAATAGAGATCGCGCATAAAATACAATCTGATTATTATCGTTGTCATCACTGTTCTGTACTATATCAAACGTTATTCAATATTGTGATCGAGTCTCTAACCGTAGGTGAAAAATATCACTTAAATACTACACTGCATGAATGAAATATTATAAAATAATCAAAATTAAAACAAAAAATAACAATAGACTTATAAACGGTAAAAATAAACACTGTAAACAACAAGTAAATACTATAGTCTGGAGTATTTTTACCATAAGCATAACCTTACCGAGTTTGAAAGTCGTGATTTATTCACCGCCCGTTTCGTTTCAATAAGTTCTATTATGCGAAGAGCCGTGTGAAGGCTTTAATTCGCCAAGTCGTCGATAAACGGATTACGCGCTGAAATTTTCGCGCTCGCTGATAGCTGCGCTCTTCGCTAGATCGCGCCACAGTGAGAGGTCCATTACTGATTGTCACCTTATTGACTTTGACTTCAACGCATTACAACTGATTGCAACTTTGTCCGAGCACATCATCGACCTTTAGAAACGGACGGTAAGTGAGAAGATAAATGATTGATTTATGTGTTTTGAGATGAACTGATAATCTGTGATTATGCGCTACTCGGTTTGATAATTTGGCTCCGATTGTTAGGGTTGATCCAAATTTGGGTTTGGATTTGGGTTAGGGCTAGAATTAAAGTTTAAGTTAATGCTAGGGTTAAGGCTATTTTTCAACTTTAAGATTAGTTAGGGTTAGGCTTATTATTTGAATGTACAGGGCCGTTTTACTGGTCTGATCTATTCGGGGCGTTTTAGTTGTGATACAACGTTGTTATGTAATAGATTTCATAAAATGTGTTAAGAAATTTAAATAATTTAGTCTTCATTTGTTGACTTGCAGGTTTTGGTGATGGGACGTTGCCCTTACACTAGAAATTCCGGGGCGCGGTAAAACTATCCATACTATGATGTGTTTGTATCATTTTGGTGAATTAATATGTTTAAAGATAATGAAATATAATATTAATAATATTTGGTTATTGTAACTAAATTATAGTATAATATGTACTATAATTGAATGAACTTTAGGAATAAATCGAGTAATTTAATTGATATTTTATGAGTAAATTCGTAAAATTGATTGTACTTGTAAAGATCCGAGTCAGGGCAAAATGTGAAATTTCCCAGTAAGATCATTTTATTAAGTAAATAAAAGAATTAAATCCATTAAATTAAAATATAAAATAAAAGTATTATTTAATTTCATAATAAATTTATTTATTAGTATACAAAAATTATTACATTTTTTGTCTTATATTATGCAATTCTTAATTAATGTCAAAGTATGTGAAAAATGATTTTTATATAAAAATAATGAAAAACCCGACACGTAGACATTACTTGATTTTTTAATTAGGAAATTAATTTACTCCTAATTAATTAAGAAAAATAGTTCATTATTTATAAATTCTAATTTGCTGCCAAATTAATTTTACTCGCGAGGTATATTAGACGGGGTTTTACTCTCATCGATATCTTCGTGATAGGGAATAAATAAGACAGACGGGGGAAAAAAGGAAGCAGTTTGGTATTCCATTGCTCTGCTGCGATCATCTTTAACTTAAATCCTATACCTAATTCTAACCATAAGAATTAATAGTTGGGGCAGATTTGTCAGGGTCGTTTTTTACGGGTCACGTATGGTATATTTAATGAAATAGTAAATACTGAAAGGGTCACTTTTAGTATTTTTAATTTGTTTAAGGTATTTTTTATATTTACAGTAGTATGGTTGATGTCAATGAATTGACACAAGTGAAGTCAGACAGTGACTCTCATTTATTGTCACAATTTGACACGGATCCTAACCCTAAGACAACGCAAACGATGGACGCTTCAAAAGGTTCATCATCGTCTAAGCCAGGTTCATTTATGAATCTTAGAAGATTTCTTTCTCAGTTTTATATATCTAAATATATTGTACAGCATCATAACTAACCTATCTGAACATATTGTATTTAATATCAATCATATTGAAATGTCTTAAACGTTTTTAAAAGTCATATCTTTTTAAACATATTGTACAGACATTAAATCTACTACAGTTAAACATATTATACAGGCATTAAAACTAATCAGAAAATGAAATATCTAACTTATTTATATATATTAATATTCTTATAAATTTCTTAATATATCTTCATTTCAAATGGGCTTCTGTTAAAAATAATAAAAAATGCCCCAATATTCAAACTCAACAAACTATTTCTATTACAATAGAAATAATTCTTTAACTCTTTCCTTTATATATCCCGCGTATAATAAAATATTAATATTTCCAGCGGTCTATTCTACTACGCTCAAATACACCAGCCTCATTGTCCTAATGGTACAAAATGCCGCTCAGACTTTAGTAATGCGTTACGTCCGCTCCAGGCCCGGTCCTATGTTCATGTCGACCACTGCGGTAGTCATGTCGGAACTTATAAAAACCCTCGCGTGTCTCGGTGTCATATTTGCGGAGGAGGGGTACTCTTTAAGGGCGTGGGCGCGACATTTGAAAGTTAATATTTACGATCAGAAGTTGGATTGTTTGAAGATATCGGTGCCAGCAGTCGTTTATATGCTGCAGAACAATTTGTTGTACGTAGCAGCAAGTAATTTAGAAGCCGCTACTTTTCAGGTGGACATTTTTTTGTTGTTTGTTTGTTTGTTCGTTTGTTTGTTGATTTGTTTATTCATTTGTTTATTCGTTTGTTTATTTGTTTGTTTATTTGTTAGTTTATTGTAGTTAATATTGTTATTGTAGTTTAGCAAATTACTGTTTGAATGAGGTTGGAATAGAGTTGTTTATATTAATGCCTTACTAAAGGGTGCAGCAAGTTAGCGATATAGTTTTATAAGTTAATAATAACTTATATAACTTAGAAATATTAATACCTAACTAAAGGGTGTAGCAAGTTAACGATATTATGAGATTTAACTAGATTTGAACCCGGAACTCTTACCTCAAAATCCTCCACTGCTACTACCAATCTTTCATTCTTGTTCTTCTTCTCTCTTCCCCTCTTAGGTAACCTACCAACTAAAGATCCTAACCACAGCTCTATTCAGTGTTATAATGCTTCGCAAACAACTCACTAAACTCCAATGGCTTTCTCTCATCATCCTATTCATCGGCATCGCAGCGGTTCAACTCCAACCGGCCAATAGTGCGACAGCCGCTAAAGACACGACCAATCAGAATCCTCTGATCGGTTTGCTTGCAGTAGCGGTAGCTTGCATGATGTCGGGTTTTGCTGGCGTTTATTTTGAGAAGTTGCTGAAGAATACACCACAGTCGGTATTTCTGAGAAACATTCAGTTGGGTTTTATCGGTTGCGCATTCGGTTGCGTTACGACCGCAGTAAATGACGGCGCGAAGGTTAGTAGATAGCGCGTGATCAGTTGTAAATAGTAGCGATAAGTTTTTGTAGTTTTATTAAATGATTAATTAGTATTAGTAATCTTGTCAAGTGAATAGTTAAGTATTAAATAATTTTATAGAGTAATCTAACTTTTTAAGATCATTTTGATAATTTAAGTTTTCAAGATATATTTTCATTAAAGTATTCAATATTCTGTCAAGTTTTTTTTACTTTTTTGCTTGAATTTATTAAATTTCTGTATTTTGTATAAATTTTTCCAGTTTTTAAATTAGAGTTCATTGGCTCAATTTACTCAGAATTTGTACATTTCATATACTTGCTGCATCCTTTAGTTTTTCAATTATTTCTATAACACCACCAATCCAATTATCACATTTAAAAATCAACTCCTAATGGCTCTCTCTTTATATCAATTAAATTTACTGCCCAATAATCTCAACATCCTCTCTTATCTACTCACTCTTATTTCTTATTCTTCGTTCCCTTCAGGTACAATCCGACGGCTTCTTCCACGGTTACGACCTCTGGGTATGGTCGGTTATCCTTCTAATGTCTCTCGGTGGTCTGGTTGTAGCGGTTGTGGTAAAATACGCCGATAATATTCTGAAAGGTTTCGCGACGTCTGGTTCTATAATCATAGCGTGTTTAGCGTCAGTCTATCTGTTTGACTTTGCGCTGTCGATTCAGTTTAGCGTCGGTACCGCGCTGGTGTTAGTAGCGGTTTATATGTATAGCAAGTTTGTGCCTGGGGTAAGTTCAACCCCCACCCCAGGGTCAAAAATGGCGGCGAATGTTTGATCGGGAGGTTGGTGGTAGAGTGGGTTTTGGTTTGGTTGTGGGGGGGTTTGATTAATTGCTTGGTTGGTTTTGATTGATTGGTTGGTTTTTGATTGATTGATTAATTGGGTTGTTTTGATTGATTAATTGGTAGTTTGGTTGGTAAGTAGTCTTGTATTCGTCAATTTTGTTGATCTTGTTGTTTATTTGACATATTTTAACATTATTTTTGTTATTTCATTATATCTATTGTAGAATATACTAATGTTATAAGGCTAAATATATGTAGGTAGTTGTTACGTAAAGAACAAATATTTAACAGGCTTGTTTTTTTTGTATTCTTCTTTAAATTGCTTCGTTTGTTTTAGTTTTTCATACGTATATATAAGTCATAAATTATGCTGAGCTCTGCAAAAATCATACGATGATAAAACAGATTTTTAAGCTTATCATTGCTTAAAAATTGTTTTGACTATAACATCCAATCAATGGGGGAGGATGACTCCCCGCCGCGTACACCCATCACGAAATAACCCACTGAATTTTCCAGTACTGTGTGTATTAGTAACGAATTCATTTTCGTTAAAAGTTTTGTTACTTTGTGTATCTATAATTATTTATTGGTTGTATTATTTGAAGTATATGTGTCATTATTACTTTGCATAGATTTAATTTTTACGTTACTGTGTAATCAGTGGCTTAGCAATTTATTGGGGGCCCTTTTGTAGAGCTTCAGTAGGGGGTCATTATAAATTTCAAACGAATAAATCTTATTGGGTCAAAAACCCTTAATTTTTGCACAAAATACGACTTTATAACGTGAAGAAGAATACGGAAATTATAATTTCATTTACTTTGGTGTATGAAATTATAATTTCATTCCTCTAAGTGAATGAGTGAATCTACAGCTACCTACATCTAGAACCTACAATTACACCTACAATTAGTTCCCCCATAATATCCCATATATCGAAATAAAGAAAGGACTCAGTTCTGTGTGGTCCGCTCACAGTCCCCTTTAACTTTGAGTCCCTTGAGCCCTGCACAGCTCATTGCTATGCCACTACTTCTATTTATATGACGTATGTTTATTTTTTCCCTCTTATCAGTGTAATTTGTTCTAGTTTTTGCATTAAATAATGTATTACTAACATGCAATAATTATATTAAGTATACTAACTATACTGTGCGTAGTACGCAGAAAGCTCAATTCTAATGTACTGCCAAAGTATTTTACCCACCACTGTGATTTAATGATGAGGCTTGATTACTTTTGCCAGATGGCTTCGTTTAGTTTTTAGCGGCAGATTGGTAAATCGTCTTTTGAACATAGATTATGGTATAGTTTAATATAAATATTATTAGTAATAATGAATTATGTATTAATAATAAAACGTAATTAATATTGTGTCCGTTTTTTTTTAAAAGATCTGAACAAATTTCAATATTTAAACAAATTGATGAATTAATTAACTTGAATCTTATTTTAATTAAATAGTAATTTTTTTTGTAAAAACAAATACAGCGTGTTTAAATTTTCAAATAATATTTATTTTGTATAGAAATTTTTAGAAAATGATCGAATTGATTACAATTTTAATTATATTGCATTGTGAATACTCAGCCTAAATTTTAACATTTTTTGTATTTTAACATTATTTATCATAACTGTGTAACAATTGAACAAAAATTACAGGTGGGGGGGGGAGTTAAATGGCTTCGTGAACCCCCCCACCCCACCCCAATTGCTTCATTCTGTTTTTTAATGTATATTAAATTGTGGTATTAATTATATCGATAAACAAATTGAAAGTAACTATTAAGTATGTTATTTATATGTTTATTTATTTATAAATAAAGGTAGATGATTTCCATAATAGGCTTTTGTTGCATATTTTGCGAAGACATTCCAGGTATATAGTGAAAGTTCTGAAGTGTTTGATGTTTTTTTCATTACGAGAAAATCATTTTAGATGTATTAAACAACTATTTTACTAAATATTACGAGAGTTGATTATAGGTTGGACTTTCAGTTTCAAAAAATTGCATTGTGATTTGTAACAATGCAATTTTTTACAATTACAAAATAATTAAAAATATCAACACTTGTAATTTGTCCTGATAAAAATTAGAAATGAAGGCCTGGTGGGGGGGGGGGGGGGGGGGGG
>JAQIXG010001519.1:0-21682 GCA_034700105.1 Oconnorella tubifera
ATCATATCAGAAATCATTGCACTCTTTGATGAACACTGGTCCAATACAATACTGCACATTTATTATTAAATTACTTTCAACATTAATTTTGTGCACTGCATGAATTTTATATAATTGTCATTACCCCAGATAAGACTTAAACCCACAACCAACATATTGGTAGAAAGATTTATCTACCCGATATATACAAGAAAGAAGAGACAGAAAGTATAATTTCACATAGTTTCTATATAACTTTGATTGTTTGTTAATTGCTTAATGTCACATCAGCATAAAAAGCATATTTAATACAAAAGTGGCATGTTTTAAAATTGTGTTACCAGCAATCAATTGATGAGTGAATACTTGTAAATTATATTCCTTCTTTAGAATGACACTCAAGTGATTATAAAACATCAACTGATGTTTGTAGAAGAAATAAATATTAATTAGCCAACTATTTGTTAGTGGAAATAGTCGTAATGGAAAATAAGGCCTTAATACAAAATCCTCACATTACTAAGCCAGTATGGTTAATCAAAACTATTCTATTGAGCGATCATTGCCAATGAAAACTACATACTCTAATTGTACAGCCAATGAATCAATTACAATGTTCCTTATTGAACGATAAAGAGGGAAAGTGAAACGTTGCATTACAGGAAGTGAGAAAATATAATAGCAACAGAGACAGAAATCTATTCTGCAGACAAATTTGAAAACTATTTTTGCCCTCGCATATAATTATTAAGGATCCAGCAAATACAAGTATTGATATTTTTTAGCAGGTTGGAAATTTGTATTCAAGCGTTAAACAATCCATAAATGTTGATCAATTAGAGAAGTCAATACAAATGCCAGTCGTCTAAGAATTTTGAAAATGCACACATTATTCAACCTCTCAAAAGTTGATAGCCAAATTTAGAACGCATCCAACATATTCTTTGTAACTAAAGACTTTGTACTTTCAAATATTGCAACTGTTACATAATGTATTAAAATCAATGCGTCAGCATTGAGAGTATGAAGATCAATGCAAATCAATTCAATATATTTGTATATCCATTAACATAATATTAATTTTTATCTATATCACACATCAGATATTACCATAATTTCTTGTATAACCCTACTGGTTATACAAAACTTTACATACAGTACGATATGCGGGGTATATTCATGTGTACTCGGGTTATTGAAATGACTTTCAAAAATACAATATATATTTTATATTTCTTTAAAAATTACTGTTACGTAATCTAACGAAATTGTCGTAACACACTGTTCACACTGGGCGCTCTGTCGGGAGCTCTGTCGGGCACTTGACCCGCGACTCAAAAATGTCAGGCGCTCTGTCTGGCGCTCTGTCACAGGTGTGAATAGCTTCATTCTCACAGCAGTGTTCATTTTTCTTCGTGATTCGAAAACCACGAAGAAAAACACGCACGTTGGTTTTTCTTCTCGAGTCGCAGGGCTTGACCCGAGAGTTTTCAAACCACGAAACAAAACGAACACTGCTATAAGCATGAAGCCATTCACATCTGCGACCGAGCGCCCGAAAGAGCGCCCGACATAGTCCCCAACAGAGCGCCCGACAGAACGCCCAGTATGAACCGTGTTTAAACAACTAGGGATAGTTGCATAATGACAATTTCACAATTTCGTTACATCTATTTCAACCAAAAATAATTTTAAAATAAAATTTAGTTTTCACTCAAATTTTAGTCAAGATTATAATTAAAAACTTTTTATGTTATTTAAACAATGCTGCGAGACCCCGTCTTATAACAAGCCCCGTCCCTTTATGTTTCGAATACATTAATAGAAGTTTAAAATGTACTGAATTGGATAAGGAATACAAATAGCAATATATTATAGTTTATATTAGGGTTAGATTTAGGGTTAGATATAAGGGTTAGAATTACGATTAGCTTCATAATGAATAAGATGCAAATCTCTATTATTTCATAATGAATAAGATGCAAAGCTCTATTAAGATGCAAATCTCTAGTGGGATGGCCTTGGTTAAAAATGTTGCCTCGCTTTCCCACGATTTGTTAATAAACATGCCATCTAAAATAACAATTAAAATATTACTTCTAAATCCCACCACGTCTAACTGTTCAACCAATAGAATGGTCGAATCGTTTAAATGCTTTCTCTGACCAATGACATACTGTCATTGGTCAGACAATCCAAGCAAGTCTGATTGTCTGTTGATATGCATTTAAATTGGTTCAAATATTGCAGAATTTAGCGACTAATTTAGACTGGTATTAAACAAAGAGAGGTTTAATTGCAAGTCATTAATTGCTAATAAATGACAGTATAACATGTCCTCTATAGATTAGCAGCCCGTGTACTAATATGTAATACAATATGATAGATCATCCAGTCAATGCATAATGAGGATCATAATAGCACTTTGTCATGCATCATGCTAATACTGTAACTTCACAAAGATTGAAGACATTTGAAGACAATAATCATATGAATCTAGTCAATTATATATCTACAAGATATAGCCGCAATATATACAAGTAGGCATTAAAAGGATAGGATATTGATTAGACCTACGATTAGGAATGTTGAATTTAGGATTAAGAATATGGTTAATAGTTTAAGGTTAGAATACTGTAAAAGTATTTAGGGTTAAGAATATGGTTAAGATTTATGGATAAGAAAGTTGAGAATTAAAGACTAGGAAGCAGAGAGAGAAGTTTTGATTATGACGATTGTATAAGTTTGATTACAATGAACTGGCTGATCAAATATTTGCAATATAATTGAGAATATATAATAAATAGATCGTAAAAAAGACATCCAGCTAAAATATTTTTATCTCCAAATACAAGCTAATCAATCCAGTAACGACGCTAGTTCATTATCAATTACCAAGTGCTGAATGGAGAAGTCATCATATAGTTATAATGTGTAGCGAAGTCGAGCTAACATAGAACTATTATAATCAAAACAAACATACGCAGACGTACAGACAGAGATATAAGAAGACATACACAGACACATACAGAGCAAATAAAAGCCAGAGTTGGTTTCACAATGTAATCAAATAAAGAGTGCAAAGTCACTTATCATCTACTTACAAGCCTATAGGCCTATCATCTACTTACAAGCCTATAGACTATCTGACTTACCCTAGCTACATCAGGCCTACAAAGAGGCCTATGGCATAGCTACATAAGGCTACTGGCTGATATGGCTAATTCAGGCTTAAAGTATATCTGGCTAGGTCTAGGCAACAAGGCTAATGTTAACCAGGCTTAACTAACCTGACCCGGCTAAGAACAGGGTACCTGGCTACAGAACAACAAGCTTGATCTAGCCGAGCCAAGCTACCATGTATCTCAACATTGAAAGCATTGTATTAGCTGCCATTCAGCCAGCCAGGCTAAACTTCTCTAGCCCATACAGCTATCTAGTCTACTAGTCAGCTTAGCTACATCTCACTGGCCTACGAGGGATCAACAGCCAATATTTGTAACTATATAGATCTACACCACTACTTGTGTTTCCATTCGCCAAGTAGTTAAAAACTTGACGACCAGATAAATTTTGATTGGTGAATGACAGAAAATCTGAAAAAGTTGAAAATCTGAACTCAATCGTTACATACCAAATCAATCAATGAAATAAAGGGAATAAGCAAGGTGAAGTTCTAAAAAGAAAGTTTTCCAACTATCGAATTACTGTAATATTTACTGTAATAGCTAGACCATTTAAAAAATCATATCTAAGTTATTGTTTCTGAATGATAACCACCTGCAGCATGAAGAAAAAGATTTTAAAGCATGTATCAGAGATTAGAAAAAGAGGCAACTGTTGTGAGTAAGGGTCACACTGGACTCAAATAACATCCAGAGAAATACAAGGCACCAAGTGTCTACCTACTCAACATTGTACAACCAAAGATACTAAATGTGTATTGCCAGGTAGAAATCAAGTAAATGCATCAATGTTATACAGGCTAGAAACACTGATCTCTACATTTTATGATAAATACTGACACAAGCAACCCCCCCCCCCCTTAAGCCTACCCTCCCTATACATAGATGCAGACAAAAGTGTCACAAAGCTATAAGCAGCGCAACTTACACAAGGTTTCAATTAAAGCTCAATTATAAATAATGTAAGTATAACAAATCTCCAACCAGACTATATAATAACATTTAATAGCATTTTCCTATTTACAATCCATTATTAATTTAAATAATTATAAATAAATAGTCTTAGTAAATTATTTCCATGTTGTACAAATAATAACACAACTCAATTTAACAGTTTAATAGATTAAGTTGAAAATAAAAACAATATTTGCAGACTGTCAACTATTTAAAAGATACTACTACTGACTATAAGGACAGCAGCTAATAAATAGTTTTTCTTACATAAATTTACTTTCATTATAATAAACTTCTGAATTAATTTCATAATTAAATAAGTTGTTGCACTGCAACTGATAGACATAAACATTGACTTTATCTCATCGCAAAATGAGATAAAATTCATTAAAAATGAATGATAATAGTATATTTATTTAAGACTTCAGTAAATAGTAAAACAGTGACAGCAAATATAAATCAGTTTAAATTAATAATGATTGTTCCGATGTGAAACTGTAACAGTAACAGTGAAATAAGTCTTATATTAATCTTATATTCATTTCACTCTTAAAATGACAGTTTCACCTGAATGTAATCATCATTATTTTTGAACTGATTTATAATGTTGTCATTAATTTACTATATATAAAAGTCATAAATACATAAATATTATATCTTAATTCCCTTTTATTAGAATTTAGTTTAAACTGTCAAATGAGACAACATTAAATACAGCAAAATATATTAAATTATGTAGTTAGATACTTAACAATGGACTCCGTTTTAAATAAATCACTTCATTTTAAAATGATCAGTAATTTATTTATTAATTAATAATTAATTATTCTTTATAAAACTCGCTCTCTCCCTTTCTCTCTTTCTCTTTGTACCGTAGTCATATTGCATTTACTTTAAGCTATATTCTTATTTTGAACATTTCTGCTACTTGCAAAAAGAAATCATATAACAGCACTATACAGGTTTAAATATGTTTATTTAAATGACATTTCAATAAATAAAATTGCATTAAACATAAATTGTATTAAAAATAAAACCTAACATTGCGAAAACATAGCAAGGCAATATATGAAATAAGATGTTTAAATAGCATGAAGTACATTAACCCCGACAAATTAGCCCCAACAATTCATTTAATAACCCTAACCTCTAACTCCAACCCTAACCCGAGTCCTAACCCTATAAATTAATAAGGTGGCTGTTTTGATGGATACTCAGCGCCAAATATTAATAAGATACAAAAGACTGATTAGTCTGCTGCTATATTGCTTATGTTAAGGAGCAGAAAGAGAGTAAACAAGGAAGTGACAGGAAGCTAGAGCAGTATAGGAGGGAGGACAAACACCTTCCTCAATAGCTCAGAGGAGGAGGGAGGACAAACACCTTCCTCAATAGCTCAGAGAAGGAGGGAGGACAAACACCTTCCTCAATAGCTCTTTGTTAGCAGAAACCTTTTTGCAAAGAGTGTCTGCAGCGAGGCATCATAGTCTAACAAGCCACGCCTGCCATTTAGTAGATGAATTATTAGTGGCTTTCAATTGCAGTTAAATTCTCAGGATTGAGTATAAAATTATGGTTAGAATTAATCTAATACTAGTATTAGGGTTAGGATATAGGGATAAAGTTGGGATAGATAGATATAATTAGTTAAAATTTGCTTATTTCTTGCGTAATGTCACAAAACGTAGGATATATATTATATATATATATATAACAAATCATCAAAACGCAGGATATATATTAGATGAGAAGAAATCAAAGTGAACACTCTATTCTTAATACAATGCAGTAAATAATGCAAGAAAGCTAATGAATTCTGTAACCTTAAGGTAAAAAGAGTTAAGAAATTATTTCAGCTGAGAGGCGGTGTCAGTTAAAATGGATGCCTCTCTGCAGACAGTTGTCATCTTTTTCCTCTCATTGACACAATGAACTGAGAGTGATATAGGCGCGCTGTGTGACAGACAGAGAGAGACAGACAGAGAGACAGACAGATAGAGGGACAGATAGACAGGACATCACTACTAAACAAAGAGGCAAAAATACTATAGACAGATGTCAAACTGTCACTCTGTTTGCTTCATATTTGTCCCTTTGTGTCTGTCTATCTGACTGTCTGTCTCTCACTCTCTTTCTCCAACTCTGTCTGACTGTCTGTCTCTCTGTCTCTCTCAATTGTTATATGGCTGTGGCTTAATGTTCAAATATAAAAAAGATGAGTATTCTACATCTGTATAGCTTTTCATCAGATTCTTTTCAGTCTTAAAGTAGCACAAAGAGCCAACATAAGACAACTGGCAACACTTTGTATAATATAACACACAACACTTATACTTGCAATACATATGACATTACACTTTAAATATCCACTAAGAAAAAAAGCAAAACATAAAAAGAAGTCTCTATATTCAATAAAACCAGACAATGACAACAGAAAATATATCTGAATGAAATCTATAACTGAGCAATACCTGGTAGAGAATGAGAAAACATTTTCAACAGTCAAACAATTAGCTGTAGACAATTGAACAAATGAGCTTTATTAATCTCCCTCTGTCTGTCTGTTTCCCTGATTGTCTATGTCTCTGTCTATCTACGTGTATGTCTTTTTGACAGTCTGTTGTCCAACTATATCTGCATGTGCATCACTCTATCTCTGTCTCCATACTTCTCAGTCTGCTGCATTATATGTCTGTCCGTCGGTCTGCTTATTAGTCTCTGTATGCCCAATTGTTCATCTGTCTGTTTGTCTGTCTATTTGTTTGTCTGTTTATACAGTTGCCTATCTCTCCTTCTATCAATCTGTCTGCATATCTGTTTATTAATCACAATCTGTGTGTTTCACTATCTCTCTCTGTGAGTTAGTTTTTCTGTGTATATCTTTCCTGTCTGTCTGTCTGTCTGTGCGTGTCTGTCTGTTGGCCTATATCTGTCTCTCTAGGTGTGAGTGTGTGTGTTACCGCTTAGCTATTCTTGCATACAGGGCTAATTCAATTACATAAACACCTCTCACTGCACCGCAATGTCTACTACACACAGGCATCATCAGATCATCAGAACAGCAGCTTCTAAAATACACCACTATAATATAAAACCTCAGCATTACAATACTGCAACACTGGAGCTAGGCACTGTACTCTGACAAGCCCTACCCTATTACCCTATGTTAATCTGGATCAATATTATTTAAAATAAACTAATTAAACTGATATCCATGGATTGGAATTCTGGAAGCTAATAACATAAATGTATGGAATAGAGAATTGATTTTAGCTTAGAGGAGGAGTTGGTTAAATACCATGCCTCGCTACAGAGCCTAATGCATCATGATATGATTGAATCAAGAAAAGAACGAGCCAAAAACTTATTCAACTGATTTACAAGCTATATATCATTTAATTCTCTGATTGTTTCATATAAACCATAATACAAAATGAAATACTATATATGTAAGATTTCATTTTGCTCTGAATACCATGTATAGATGCTATGAGTATCTATACATTATTGTATTTATTATGATGTATTACACAAATATAAAATGAAATGGATGACAAATAACATGATAAATTAAACATCAAAACTAATGCCAGGAGATCAAATATGAACTGATTATCCCTCTATAAAAGGTAAACTATAAGCTTAAACAAAGATGAAAATAATTCCAATAATTAGCATCACAATCAATTATTAAAAATTTCTTATAAAAAAACTCATTTCTTATTGAAATAAACATATCATCTACTTGTTCCATTAACTCGAGTTAAGTCAGCAAAAAAAGTGTAAAGTTTGAAAAACTACACATTGCAGAGTGGCAGATGTGCTGAAATATGAAGCCAGAGCTGTGACAAATATTTGCTGGTGACAATAAAGCAGGTGTACATGAAATGTCATCAGCACAATGTGTGTGACAGGCAAAGGTTACTGATTCAGTTACGGGATCATGTTGGAAAATGCTGCATTATAAGAGCACCATGTATGACATACAATTATTGCGCTTTATTCATGTTTAAACTTACAAAGCATAATGCATAAACAAACAGTAGATATGAATACTTTGATGAAATAAAGTCTTTATTTAGGAGGAAGCAAATATTGTAGATTCAATTTGAAGTTTACTGGTCAAAGGTTTAGAGCATTGACAGAATGAAATAGTAGCAACTAGACTTCAATGAAGATAAAGATATATCAAATATTAAACAATATCCACAGTTTGATAAGGAAAGAAATGATCCTGCAAAAACAGATGCGCAGTAAATGTTATACTACAGAAAGTAAGCATTGAGTTTGAAATTCAAAAACACACAATAATTAGTCTGACTATTAATAAATTTTCTTCAACACAAATTCATCGTGATACATAATACAACTATAATATTTCGCAATTGTATTAGAGCGTTTCACAATTTTCACATTGGAGCAACATGCTGCATACCATCAGACACTGCACACAGTAAAAGAGCAAAAAAAGTCAACATAAAACAACGTAAAGTATAATAAAATGTAAAAAGTGATTACGTTAAAAAAACTCATCAATGTAAAACAAATACAGCTCGCGTTCATTAAGGTAAAAGAAAAAACAACCAACTTACCCTAAGTAGACACCTATCATCTATCTTCCCACAAATGCTAACTTGACAAGGCGTCACTTGCACCCTCTCACTCACAGCACAATACAATCCCTTACGTAGACTCAGTCGTCCTGCCTCGACAGCCTTCTTAGCTGACACTCTAACCCTACGTGATAGCTGACTGGATGCAGATGAGCTGATCTTGTATGACGCACGTATGTACGACTCTATGTCCTCTAGACTCATGCCTTGATGACTACCAGAGAAGACGGACTTCGAAGAAAGAACAGCGGATGTGACCATGTCAACCCATTTGTTTAGGTTACTTGATGTTGGCGTGACTGACTCGTTGTGATTAACTGTAAGGCTGAATAGAGGGCTTGGACCTGTAGTGACAGTGCATACTGACTTGCAATGACTAGGTACTGAGAGTGTTGATTCTAGATGAGAATCCTTAACGATATCGGAAATAATGGGAGTATTTGAATTATTGCAAGTTGTCTGAGATTGACTAAATGCTGCAGAATCTGGATTGGAATCTTTTACGAAATGCAAAGAGTCCGTTTCTCTCGTTGCATCTAAAGGAATTAATCCAGTGTTTGAGAGTGCAGTATTGTCCAACATTGCATCTGTCATATGAATAGATTCACCCACAGTACATTCACTTAACTCACTCACTTTCTTATTATTGCATGTTTTATCCAAGCCACTGAACACTAAGGAAGCTACATTAGAATCACTGCACTTCTCTTGTAAATCAACGCTAATCTCTTCCTTATCACAAAATCGCTTCAAAGCCGCATCATTTTCTATTGACAAGTTATCGGAAGAATTTTTCTCGCATAAGTCAGAAGTTAATAAGCTTACAGAATCGTCCATAGTTGTACTGATGACAGAGTCTTTGTTTTTTGAGTCTACAACATTGCCACTGTAAGTCCCCCTATCATCTAGTGAAGCAGCGCTCAGTTTCTCATCTAAGACAAGCTTAACTTCAATTGACTTAGAGTCACTAGCAACTTCCCCACGAGCTACACCAACAAAGTTATTGTCTTCCAGCTTATTTTTTTCAGTAAGTTCATCGCTAGATTTACAGTCACCAGACGTACTGTCACTCAAATCATTCTCATTCTTTTTCATTTCATTAATCTCAACAGTTGTCTTAACTTCAGACAAAACTTTTTCACTTTCTGAAGTCTTGCCTTCAATAACATTAGATTTATTACTCTCAGACGATAAAGTTTCAATCATCTTAATATCAGCTACCTTTTCTTCAGCGACAACTTGTAGCTTCTCAGTCGTGCATCCTTCTTTATCAACTTTCTTACTACAAGTAGAATCATAAGCTACAGCGGCATTGTCCTTCCTCTCTGAACTTTTCTCACTCTCTGCAACAACTCTATCACTGACATCAGATTTAATAATACTACTTGAAGTACTGCAAGAAATAGCGCACTGTTCGCTTGTGGCTATCGTCCCACAGTTAGTCACAACAACTGGTTGACTGTAACTCGCATTTAGAACAATGTTATCACTAGAGTATGCAGTGACGTCAGTTCGACTTGTTAAAAGATTAGGCGTCATTTCTAAAAAATATCTTTCATTTGCCGCCTGGGCACCACTTACAAGTCGCACGAATGGTTCAGACTTTTGAGAATGCCGCTCTGGCAGTGTCTTCACTACCTGCCGGTCTTGTGTAGACCTGGCAGCCTGACGATCTTGCATATGTTCTGTCACGTGGACAGGTTTTGCTGTTTGGCAATCTTGCGTTACCTTCGGCGTTTGAACTGACTTGGCAACTTGCCGGTCAGGAATTGCTCCCCGTCCTGCCGACCGATCAAACCCTTGTTCAGTTGGCAAGTTTACCGAGTAAACATCGTGTCCTTTACGTCGCTCATACGTGTCTAAAACCTGACCACTTGATTGGTCGGTCACTCTGGCCCCTCGGTCAATAGCTGCACATTGCTTCACTTCCCCCTTACAAGGTCTGGTGTCTCTAGAAAGTCTTGGCACCTCAGGTAATCTATTGCCAGCATCCACTGCATCAGACCTCTGGGATGGATTAACAAACAACTCATAGTTTTGATAACTTTCTGCCAATGATCGATGACTTGATATCGTCTGTTCAAGACGCTGGTCTAGTTCTGATGTGATCTGACGTTTTCTAGGACTGGAAGTCTTAACTTCCTGGGATGCCAGTCCCACTGATCCTGTCTCCCTGGCTGTGGGTCCCATCATCCCACACTGAGGACCAAACTGAGCATATGTCTCACACATGGATCTAGCCCATGGATTCATCTCCATGCCTCTCCCAGCTGCTCCCCACATCAAAGAAGCATCAGCGGTACCTCTAAAATCTTTCCCTCCCTGGTACATACCGTTACCCTGGTACATCTGGTTGGAAGGGTACATACCTGGGTACACTGGTGACGTCATCTGAGGGTACATACCGGCAGCCGGCCAGCCAGAGTATCCGGCAAGATTGGCAGCCATCTCATTCTGTACCATGAGGTTAGCGCCGGGTGGTGGCCATGCAGAGGCCCTACCCACGTACCAAGTAAGGGACTCTATGGCAGACCTGTTAGAAGGCACAGAGGGCGACCGCATCGCACTGGCGTCATGCGCCCACATTATAGCGCTAGGGTCAAAGAACTCGGCGCCACCTGAAGAAGGGTTACATTGGTCCAGACGACTGCCTGGTCGCTCAAAGTGTCTGGCAGTGGGAGGGAGAGCAGGGGGCATGGGGTAGTCCGCCCATAGGCATGTACGAGGGTCGTCAGTGTAGCGCTTCATAACGTCATTGCTGCCCATCATCATACCTCCGTAGTAGTTACTGGCGGTGATGTCAGGGGTGAGGACAGAGGGAGGGTCCTTGCGAGGAGGAGGGTCAGGGGCGGGGCGTTGGGAGAAAGAGTTGGAAGTGAGCGCCTGTTGCATATCGCGTAAATAAATATTTAGATAAGAAAACACAAAAGCTGTTAATAGTATTGTTGAATTTAAAGATCGTCTAATTTAAGACATTTTAAAATCTAATAGCCATTTTATATTTAATATTATGAAATATATGTGAAGAGGTTCATTGTTTGCTAATCTATGATAATGTGAATGATATAAAATTGCTGAAGAAAATTAAAAGTGATGTTGATAACAGCAATTGTTAGAAAAGGAATGATAAAATATTAAGATGATAAACAAATTCAGTTAAACCTTCACAACACAATAAATATATTTCATCATCTCAAAAGTATCTTAAAATTCTTAACCTTTTTAGTCGGAGGTTGTTCCGTGACTGCAGCCCTCATCTGACCCCCTGCTGCTGGCTTAGCGCCCCCCGAGGCCTGCTTGGAGGGCTCCTTATAAGACGTCACCCCGTTGTTCTCCACCCTCAGCAGGGCCCCCACTGCAGCGGCCCCCTCTAACTGTCTCAACACCTCGTCTCCATCTATGTCATACTGCAATGCCTGTCTGACTGCGCGTACAATCCTTACAACACTGGGACATTGCTTCTGTCTGTGAATCTTTGCTATGGCCTCAATGAGGTGACGCAGAGTACAGGGGGATCCTGACCCCACAGAGGCTGGGGCGCCTGCATCCATTCTGATGGGTATACTCTACTATTTACGCTAACTCAAACATTTGATTAATATTTTATCCTCGAATAAACGGAAAGGCTTAGAGGTAAAACTTTTGCAAGATAAAATCCAAAGAAGGAATATATAATTGTAATCCGTTAAACATCTTGTAAATGTAAATCACTGAAAAATAATAAAAAATATTACATACAATATAGAAATCTTGTTATTGTAGATAAGTTTTATTCAACTTCATTGCAATGATGTAGTTTAGTATTTGGATTTCAATCAGAAACAAAGTATACATAAATAAGAAAACTTATAACAAAGCAACTTGCTCCTTCATTGAAATCTAATACAACCCCAGCATAGACAAAAACAAATATTTACAAAATGATAAAACATTCAAATTAATTACAACATCCAAGCAGCATATTTATTTTTATATAAACTAATATATAGCTGTTATAACACACTGACAGCTCATGAGTGCAAACATGCTTATAGACATTCTATGTAACATAATGCACATGAGAATGAAAAGTAAAACTTGGCCAATTTAATATATATCAACTTTACTAATAAAAGTCAATCTGAATCAGCCGTAACCCAATACGATCACTCACTGAACCCAAAGTTGCTTTCTCATAAAAACTGTCGCCAGCTTGTTAGTGGAGAGAGAGAAAGAGATTCTTGTTAACTCTACATCTAATTGATTCCATTAATACTTGTCAAATATTTAATTGCAATTTTTAAACTATAAATATTATTCATTGACAATGACTAATATTGGTGACTATTAAATTTTAAATTATATATCATAGTATTTGATGCTAGATTCTCTTTAGACAGTCATGTAAAGAATCTCATTGTTTTGTATTTAAGATACTTATATCATTCATTTTATTTATTTATTCAATTATATTTATTACCAAATTATATTTTATTTATTTAAACATGCATACACACAAATCATTCGAGTTCGGAGAATCTTTCCTTTTCTGTCTTTTATTTCTTTTTATATTTCTTCTAATTTCTTGTCACACGTTTAAACCAATAAATTGATGAACCAAAAGTTCTAATTAATAATATTCATATTTTCTTTATATTCGATACTTAGATATCATAACCAATTGAAACATGAAGTCAACTGGAGAAAACTCACTAGAGGCCTATATATTGTTTGTGAAGTCTATAGAGCTTCACATATAAATTGTAATCATCAAAACTTTACCATCAGATAAAGTGACAACAAAGAGAAACTGAGTTGCTGTAAAAAATCATTAGTGTGTACCAAACTTGGAATAATAATTCGCATGAAATTATATTTGTCACCAAAAAATTATTAGCTCCTAGTTATCGTAACTATAAATAAACAGTTAATATACCTGTGTTCTCATAATGTACAGCAATGTTATATGTACTCATTTTATTTCTAGAGTTGACATTTTTTGTTGCAAAAACTTAAAGACCAACTACAAGGTAAAATTAAAAATTAATTAATAACTTAAAAATGAAAAGCAACTACAAGGTAAAATGTCATCACGAAGACAGTGAGATGATTCCAGTTCATTTGAATGCATTCAAATCAAAATATATCTCGTTATCAAAATTATAGAAAGTTATACAAATAAAATATTATCCACTAAGAATATTTTTTGATTAACATTGATTTAAAAAGTTGTAAGGTTATTACCCTATACAAACTTAAAACTCAAGTAACATAAATTAATGTAATGTTTACTTCATTAAGGCTAAATGTAAACAAATATGTTTACATTTGGTATATAATATTAAATACTAAATAAAAACATACTCAAAAATGAATGCAATAAACACATTTAAATTATTATTAATATATATTATTTAACAATATATTAAAATATTTCATAATACTAAGCCATAAGCTAAATTGCTCAAGCCACACAAATGTTAATCACCATTCTTAATTAAACTATAAAAAACTCATTTACTGACTATAAATATCAAACAAACCATAAATTATGATGAAACACCCAAATGAACGTTGTTCATACAACAGGAAGTAGAAATGAATTAGGCAGATTTACCTAATCCTATCAATTAGCACACATCTCTGTGGGCTATTTTAATCCAACATGGCCACCGCCATTATGCGCACAACTAATAAACAACACAAAATAGCAAATAAATCCATTTTCTGAGTAATTTCTCTCAATTCTATCCGATTAATCCTTTATAAAAGTCAATTTTAAACGATTTTAATCGATAAATAATCCTTTGGTATAGCGAGGGAATCGAAAAAAACGCGAAATGTATCCGTCGCTTCAGGCTAGATACAATAATAGATCAATGCATTGTGAGAGCCTATCATTTCCTCGTTAATAACTCCCTAATCCTGCGTCCTTTCCCTTCAATCGACCCTCAGATATTCTCCAGGACCCTTCCCTGGTTGGGTCATCATATCCCGAGTCGGTTTACTCACATAAAAATAGATTAAAATGAAGGAAAAAAGATCGGATCAATATGAAAAGAGGTCTAATCGGATGATCGAAGACAAGTGATCCATAAGATATGGCAGCTATATAGCAATCACTTGGGAGCATATCATTAACTCATTTACATAATTCATCTCTAACTAACAACACTATACTTGACTAATTAACTACTTAACTAAATATCTAATTAATTTATTATTATACCGTTAATTAGAGCGTTTCAATGAGATTACATTTAGTATTAGATATAAGAAATTAAAGCTGCTTAGGGCTACTCATAATATGGATTAGTCATTTGAGCTTGAATGCTTAAATGAGCTTGAACGTCTCTCAGAGCGAAGATGATTCGATCATTTCAATTGGTCGTCTACAGATGCGCTCTAGAGTAAACCACAAGACAGGTGCTCGTTTCAATAAGAAAATATTCTCTTCAATTCCAGATAAAGAGACGGTAGCATTGAAAGTGTTATAACCTTCCTTTTGCTTTAGGCTTATAGTAATAAAGGTTACGGTTGCAAGCCTATGGTGTCGTTATAATGGGTTTCTGATATAGGCTAGTTAATAGATTGAAGGTATCGGAGAGGGACTTGCAGTACAAGGGACAGCTGATCGCTTCCATTTGACTGCACACGGACAATGGACGCATAAATGGGCGCAAATTCAATAATCTACAATCAATGAACAGATTTGAAGCAGTTTGAATTATTGCCAGCTGTAATTAAATGACAAGCTTAGCTGGTTGTTGTATGACTGATAAACCGTTGAGTTGCTAGTTGAATTATAAGACTAGGGTACAGATTATTAGTGGATACGATCCGTTTTTAGGCGAATTTACTGTTAATACTATAGCGATCAATTAGAAATGTTATTATAACAGTATTATATTTATTATGTTTTATAAATGAATGCCTGTTCAGTTTTTTATGCTAAATTATGCCTATATTGTATTATTGTTCGATAATATTAAAACTGTTTTTAGACTTAAATTTAACGTAGGTTTAAGTCTAATCATGATAGCAGATCGATCTAGTAATTAGGTCAACAACGATATTGGTATTATAAATTTGGCCTTCAACAATTTAAAAAAGAACAACATTTAAAATCTAAATATGTATTTAAGCATGAAAAAATGTAAAACCCAAGGGTGGGGGGGGGGTTCGAAATATTAGAGAGTCATCAATTTACGATGATAATGATTTCTCAGAATCTTGCGCTATCTAGTGAATGAATGTGAATTAACCTCATCATCATTATCAATGATTGCAATAACTAGGTCTGCATTAAAAAAGACATAACATTTTAAGATACAAAGATTTGTTATTAGATAGAATATATTATGTTCAATTTATTGCAAACACAGTCACATTAATCAGTAGTGGACTTGGGGAAACAAATATTGAGAGATGAAGAAATCTGACAGCCTTTTACTATTTATTTGTATATTGTACAATATTTATATTTATACTAAATTGAATTTATTCCAATGTTCAATAAATGAAAGATTTGTCAACTCCACAAATCTTTCACGACCCGACTATTAATACATCCAAGAAGTAAATGACAAAAACCTCTAAATTTTGCTAAAGGGTGCAGAAAGCGACATGAAACTTAACAAATTCTTAATCTATCACTCTTACTACTTGACCAAATGCTTTACAGCTCTAAAAGTAATAGAAAGATTAAATTATGATTAGGACCAACAATTAAATAAATTCAGTAAATCAATCAGTGAATGACTGTTGGACACTATAAGTCATATTAGACATTATGAATCAGTTCATGTACAATCCATAAACAATTAAGTATTATAAATTAACCGTCACATTATTTATTTGCTGCTTAATGTCACATCAGCATAAAAGTTATTCAGTAATAATGTCATGTTGTCAACTATGTGTGCAGCAATCAAGTGATGTGTGAACGCTTGACTAGTAACATTGTGCAGTCAATTATTTTACTCCAGATATGATAAACAATTCTCAATAAATAAATAAATGAAAAGTCTCAATGATGTATAATAAAGAACATAAAATGCTATGAACAATAACCAAGAGATTGTAACTGAATAACAAGGTAACTAACACCGCGTTCATCACGTAGAGCATTGCGCTGTGTCCGTTGTTAGCTTATCACTATATTAGTCCATTCATTGATCAGACACACTAGTCATATAGGTGATCATCATATACAAGATTATCATTTAACACAGGCCTTGATGTACCACCACTTTATATACACCGGTGTAAATTGAAGAAATATAGTAATAATAAAATAAAGTTAGCATTATTACGTAATAGTAACATAATAATAATAAATTTGTAATATTTAGTTAATAGTGGCTTGCGATAAGATATGCCATGGATACCAATAGTAATAATTTAGTTTAATTAATAATAATAGTTTAGTTTAATATATAGTTAATATCTGTGATATGCTATGCATTGATACCAATAGTAATATTTAGTTTATTTCATACAACCATACAAAACATCAAATGGATATTCCTATATATGATACATCCTATATATGAAACAAAAACACTGTGACTTATACACTGATATAACCATGCCTACTATCAGAGTAAGAGAGCAAACATGTTTATCTCAAGCATTATCTCTCACTGCATATTACGCTGTTTGTGATCACGCAATATTTAAAAACACACATAGCATCATGTTGTATATGATAACACACCTGACCAATACTGTGCTCTAGTATGAAATAACTCAACAATTATGTATTCTAAACCAATAATTATTATTGACTGATATTGATAAATAATCAATTTTGTACACATAAATATGTTTATTGTACAGCATTAAATGACAAATGAATTGCTTTAGTAATAAATAACAAACAGATATTCATGGTGTTGAACCATTGAGGGTCACTGTCACAGTTGTCAAAATAATACGACATAGCTCCAAGCAAGTAGTCAAGATAAAACATCAACTACTCTAATAAAGTATTACCATTATGCCTTACTATAGACATACTAAGATGAGAATCTATAGACCGAGTAGCAACATACAATAAAATTAGAAATAAATTGACTAGACATTATACACTGCTTATAATCAACTGAATGATATCATATCAGTTAACCTTGTTGCATTACTAAATCAGTGAACATACTACTAAAAATAGAGTCTATAGACTACAGTGAAAATGATGGAAGTTATAACGAATGATAAAGTTATAAGTAAAAATTATAAGTAGCAACGACAAGGTAGTGATTGTTCACTAATACTTGACAACAATGTATTACTAATAATCTTATTATCTAATATTCAATAAAGCTGCCCAGTTTGATGTTTGGTTGAGAGGGAGGGTGACCAGAGGTCGACAATAAATTTCAACATAATTTTTTTTATAAATACGCTTTTCATAGGAAACAATTCAAAGGATTAATTACAGAGTGACACGTTCCAAGTATGGAGTAAGTGATAAAGTATAGCAGTTAAAATATGAATATAAACATCTAGAGAATAATCATTTTATATGAACATACTAAAGTAGTCAATATGAAAATAATGAACAGTCTTCATATTTTATATCTACACTTTGTCACTTTAGTAAAGCAAAGAAACTTTATATTATTTAAAAAACTTGCAAAACATACATGAACATAAATTGCAGAGTAGGTTTTATTTTGTTGTAAACACACAGTACCATGTATGTTTACTGCAAAACATTTGAATAATTTTAGTCAAAACTGTATAAAATAATGAAATAAAAGATGCATTGATTGAAGTACTAATTGTTGCTTTAATTGAGAACAACACCATGCACAAGAGTAAAATATTCCTAAATAAAAGATATATCAGTTATTCATCAAAACGGAATCATCCAATACTTCAAAATGATAACTAACAACAAATATATAACGTAATAAAATACTTAAATAAATAAAGTTATTTCACAGAAGATCTACACTATACACATAATCTATTTCGCAATCCATAATTTTCAAAATGCTACTTATAGACCAGCTGTGCTATATTTAGAACAAACTGCATGCATGTAATCAATTAGAGAATGACAACATGCAGCATTGTTCCTTATAACTTTACTACATGCTAGCTAATGAACACTGTATTGAGAATATAAATAATTAAAAAAATCCCATCTTATTACACTTTATGTCTCAGAGATCCCAAATACTTTTAAACTTGCAGAGTCTACATCTGCTCAATTTTCTGTTGATATTTCTGTTATTAATATTTATCTTTATTTCATGAAAAGACATGAAAATGATGTTAAAACATTGATTAATAATGATGATTATGAAAAACAATAGCACCAACAACAACATAACACCAAGTACAATAAACAATAACTGAAAGGGTCACTATACTACTCATTCAACACCAGAGAAGAAACTTGACGGTAAAATACAGACAACATCTCTTTGATTCAATTTACGGTTTAAACAAAGTCTTTTCAAAAATCTGCTCATTTATATTCCTTCCAAAATCTCTGTGCATTTCTTCAAAATTTCGCTCATGCCCCCCCACCCCACTTCCCTCAGCCCCCCCACTGTCTGCAAATCTTGCATCATCAAATTCTGGAAAACTCTCTAAGTCCACAAGTCTCCCAACTGCCCCTTTTGGCGCTGAAACAATTCCACTTTTTGTAGACATTGCAATGGAAGTGGCAGCAGCTTGAGTTCCAGATTTAATATTTCCATGAACCTCAGACCTTGTGCTCTGTCCACTGCCTTCCAGAGCATCCAGCTGACCCTGTAGGTCAGTGACCATCCTCTTCATATAGTCATAACTAGCGTAAGTCAGCACCTCCATCCAGCTCTCCATCTCCTCCTGGTTTGATGCAGCCAGCACATAAGTGCGAGCACCGTACACATCAAAACTCAACTCAAAGGCGTAAGCATCCTCCTCACTATCTGACACCTCCACAGAGCAGTCTTCCAGTACCACCACGCCAATTGGCTCACGGTCAGACTCTTTCTCAGAGTAGAACAAAAGGTTCCCTTTGAGAACAAACCAACGCTTCTGGAAGGCACGATTTGCTTCGCCTCGTTTCAAGAGATATCCTTGTTTATCTATAGCGGCATTGCCCTGGGCAAACGCACACAAGTGCTTCTCATTTATCTTCATATTTAGTGTATGCAACTGATAAACGCTCTAAAGAATATGTAAGCTACGAAAAGTAAGTAGTCCATATAAGTGACAGAAAATAAAAAATATCTGTCTTTAGGCAAGAATGCTGATAATTCAACTCAAAGAACGTATGCATCCCACTACAAAGTAATTTAAGATGCTGTTCTAGATTAATAACAAAATTTGTGTCTAAAAGAAAAATATTCAAATAGAGAAAATACAAGAAATACTTCACTTACAAAAAATTTACAACAATGATCATTCACGCAAATAATTTACTGTAAATTAATAATGCATTATTACTTTAACTTGTTCATAGAATTAACGTTAGTTTTACTAATAAGGTTACAGCCCATCACATCATATGCTACATTTTCCATATATATAAATTAAGCCCCAAAAAAATCGCATTTTCATGAGAATGGTAAGTGATTAACATGGCATCTAAATGCTCAGAAATCCTACAAAATTCTTTAGACCACATATATTTTACATGGTTTAATACATAAAACAAAAAAATCAGGCTTAATTATCATAGTCTCCAATATCGGTTTCGGGCTCCAGTTCGGTTTCGCACCTCACCGACTTAGGGTTAGAGATGGTTTAGGGTTAGAATTTTGGTTTAGATTATAACTAGAGTCATGATTAGGGTTATTGAAACGGATCAGGCGTAGTTTGTAGTTATTTACACAGAATTTGGTTGATTATAATTTGTAAACAATCGCCATTTTATGAGCGATAATTAAAGAAACGCTGTGCAAAACATACAATTATTTTTTCCAAAATATTCGATGTAGTTTGAATTTCGCGATTAGACTTGATTTATTATATTCCTCATCCTAACTTATATATGTGCTCTTATTTTAGTTCCACAAACTGAATGAGGCGCGTAACCAAATGTGACCCCGGTTTCGTATCTCATCTATTGACCTTATAATATTCAGTACGTTGATAATAATTGTATACAATTTACATTTTGTGATCTAAACACATATCTAACAATTCCAAACATTTCTGTCACAAACTAATTTTCAGCTAAAGAAAATATCAAATTAGTTAAATATACGCGCGTCATTTATTTTATTAAATAGTCAATTTTACAAAAAAACATAAAATAGAAATGGAGAAGCAAAATCAGCCAATCGACGTGTTATTGCTCGCACTTAACAAATAAACTTTCAGGTTAAGTTGTCATAGTTAGTGCGGTAGAATAATTGCAACATTGTGCATTTTTATGCTACAAGCAAACAAATTACATATTTGGAATCAGGAAAAAAATCTGAACATAACACGATACAGCCACATTCCAGAAAATTTTATTTCCAAAAAATTGTACAAGGTGAAAGAGAAAAAATAATGCGTGTTGATAAAAATTAATTAATACAAAAATTACTAAAGTTAACAAAATAAAATTTACACAGCATGTAAAGGACATGATATTCTATATCACTGCCAAAATTCAAAAGAAAAAAATAAACAATGCAAAAGTTATTAAGTTTTAAAATTAGAATAGTAATTTTACAGCCTCAATCTGAATATATACTAGTTTAATGCATACAATGCATTAAAATAATTGCTGCATTGTGAATTTTGATGGTACAAGCAAACTAGTTACATATTTGGAATCAGGAATGAAATCTGAAAAAAACCTAATAATATTATAGCCACATTTCAAAAAAATAATTTAAAAAAAATTGTACAGGGTGAAAGAAAAAAAATGCATTTTGATAAAATTAATCAATATGTAGCAAATTTGAATTTTGATGTATTTTTTAGCTATTATATATTGTTAGTGTATATGTATTCAGTTAAATCTATTGTATTATA
>JAQIXG010001520.1:0-21670 GCA_034700105.1 Oconnorella tubifera
CACAATAAGCTACTTTTTATATTATTTTAAATCAGGGTTGTGCTGTGGTTATTTTTATATGAAGTGGTGATCTGTACTTTAGGCTTTTAGAGCTGTTATAAAAAATATTATATATAAAAGATCATAGTATCTATCTCATTGTGTTAATTGCGTTTTGATTCTATTTTTGCATTTGTGTACTGTGAGACGTTGTAATGTTAACATTACTAAATTGTATTATATTGAGGTTAAGTTGAGTAATACTAATAATGGTTTGACTCGTAGCTCGTTATAGCTATAATTCTTATAGCTATATTCGCGCAATATAAATTTCAACAATGTTGTGTATTGATACAATAATGAAATAATTGCTAGTTGGTTGGTCAATTCTTATTATTTACCGGTATTTCAAATGGCATAGTTAAACACTTCCAGCAGTTTACATTATTTTGAAATCTTACAGCAGCGGTTCCCAACCTGTGGATCGCAATCCCAACTGGGGTCGCCTGACAATTTGCTAGGGGTCGCCTGAAACCTTCTGAGAATTAATTTTTTAATAAAAAAATTCGTTTTTGTTGCAATATACATGCAATGTACATGCAATGTACATAACACAATGCATACTTAAAATATAATGTTAAACATTTTATTTATTTGCAAATTGATTTTTAAAAATGATAACCAAAAAATATAACAAATTGCTGTGTTGGGGTCGCCACAATTTCAAAATTTTATAGTTGGATCGCCACAACTTGGAAAATATTATCGCGGGGTCACAGCATCAGAAAGGTTGGGAACTGCTGTCTTACAGTAAGTAATATTGTATTTTGATACAGTTATCTATTATCACTCGTTTGTTTCGAATTGGTACCCAAAGCCATTTAAAAAATATAATTTTTTTCCTTATCTTTTTGTAATACAATGCCCTGCACTTAATATGGCTTCAGATATTGATTTATTTCACAATTAGTATTCTTTTAGTTAAGTCATGAAAGGAACTATATTCAGTAGCTTTACTGAATATTGAAGTATGCATGAAAGATAGAACTAATAACTATGATATTATCGTTTGCTTACTTAATTGTATGTTTTGACTTGAATTTAGATGAATTATGTCTGATTGTAACATTATATTTTATTCACTTAGTAATCTTTACTTGTAATCAGTTCACTTGTAATCCGATAAATGATCTTGTTTCACATGTTGTCAATTTTGATATTGCAATAGAGTATTTATCATTATATTTATTTTAAATTTCTGTTAATTTAAACTCAGTGTATGCTATACCAGTTTTTATAGAAAATGTATATACCTAATACCTAGATCGCATTGCATGCTGTAGTAACAAAACTTAATAACATTGCTTTTATTTAAAGATCTACAGTATACGCATATATTAATTAATGACATTGTATTAAAGAAAATATCACCATGTTCTAAATTATTACATTGTGTTTCGAGTTGAGCTTAAAATTGAATAAATCTAATTCTGATTTTAAATTGAATGTGAAATAAAATATTAGAAATCAGTTTGATTTCTATATAAAATTATGGTTTATTATATTAAATGAGCTCAACTCCTGTCAGTAGCTCCCACTGTACCAGTTCTAGGCTCAAAATTAACAACATGCATTAATATATAAATTGATAGTTTAATACAAATGTAATCATTTAATTAACTACATCTCAAATAATGTATATAGTGTCTAAATCATCACGCAGCAATCATAGCATTAACTGTCATGTCGATAACTATCAATTTTCAGCATTTTATCAATATACTGCGAACTACAAGTACACATTATATATAAATAATAAGTATCATTGGTAATCTTAAATCAATAGATAATTTTTCACAAACATCTATCGATTTCAGATAACCTATATAAATTCATCTGTCCAATATGGATAAGTTACTGATCTTTATTTTTTTGTATAAAATAAAAAACATGCATATTTTGTACATCAAATCATAGCATATTTAATGTTTTCAACTGTAGAAAAACTCCTTTATTTACTCAGTAATGTCTTGCTGATTTACTGTATTCATTTTGTCATTACGTTTACAAATATTGCCCGTGTCAATGTTGTAACAATATACTTTCACAGTTAATGTACTTTACTTTCTATGCATCTAAGTTAAGCAGTGTTTACTGTTTTCTATTTTCCCCTCCACTTGAATGAAACTTTATTTCACAAACCAGTATCTCCACGAATAGATCCCAAATACATTAACTCGACATATTGACTCCAAAAATTAGTAGAAGAACTATCCAAACCCAACCCTATAAACTAACAGCCAATAACTCGGAGTTTATATCATTTACACTTCCAACTACTTCAGTCATAATTTTCACGCTAACAGAAATCAATTTAACCTTTACAGCACTATAAAAACTGCGCGCTATCACGGCATTTTGGAGCGTTTTTTAGCGATAGCATCTTCCACTGCCTTCAGCTGCATCAGTAGTTCTTCCCTTCGCGACGACGTGCTTTTCTTCCTAGCAGCGACAGCAGACGCGGGAGCTTGAGCGCCTGGTTTAACTGGTGTCGTTTTATTGGAAGCGCCGGGCGCTGCGGTGTGATTTGGATCTGTGGCACGAGTGCGAGATGATTTATCCGCCGGTTTTGTAACGGCAGGCAACTTAGCTGATTCTAGGAGAAAATAAAAATACTATTTATAACGTATAGAAGTTACTATATATTATTTTTTAAATTATTTGTAATTCTACTCACAATATCCTATGATATATAGATAATAGATAATGTCTTATGATATATATTATATCATAATATCTTTTTTTATCATTTACTGATATAGTTTTCGTTTGAGAATGAAAAAGTAATATTGTATATTTCAATATCTTGTCACTTCTATTAAATTATTGTAAAGATATTCATTCAGCCACCATCCACATAAACATCTGTAATATATATTCCACAGACATGAATAATCAAGAAAGTCAAAGCTCTCAGAGATCTCAGTTTTGAGATCCCAGAGACTATTGGTCATAAAATGCAGTAATCCATGACATTAAACCAGACTTATGAAGGCTTACAAGAGACATGGATGCTGCATTGTTTACCTGAAGTGCGTCTGATCTGCTTGGCAGGGGATGCCTTGCCAGGTTCTGCTGGTGGACGTTTTCTACTTGAAGGAACATCAGGAGGAGTTGCAGCCTTGTCGCCCTATAAGGCAATAAAACAATACAAAGAAAGAAAATATCAATGAAAATATGTCAAAAATCCATTCATTCTGGTAGTCTTAAATTAAAGTACAATAAGCACAAGGCAATTAAATAGAATATCAACTTCTCAATCACTAGTTGCAGATTCAAACCCAGTTGACATATATTGATACTGTTTAAAATCTTATAGTGCCTAAAAATATTAAAGCAAAACAAGAAATGCTAAGCAGAGTCGACTAGGTTATAGTTTGCGTCAGTATCGAAAATTGTATTGAATTATTATTATCAGCAAAATTAAGATTTTATGTCTCAAAAGCCCTTATAATATAAATAGGTCCAAGTCTCTTAAAAATGTGAAACTCAAATCTAAATCTAGACCAATTAAACAATATCTTCACAATAGAATCTGGTTTCAATAACTACTTCAAAATCCTTTATCATACAGCCAACAAGTCCCGCCTACCTTTGCAGTCGACTTAACACCAGTCTTCTGATTGGACGTTGTTCCTCTTTGATCAGTCCCTCCCCTACTAGCATGTGACGGACGTCCCCCCCCTGGTGCCCCCCCACTCTTAACCCTTGCATCCCCTCCCTCACGTGGTGGCTGCCCCCCACTTGAACGACCTTCTCTACTCACCCTCTCTCTAGGCTCCCCCCTCGCATCGCCCCCCCTACCCCCACCACGTCCCTCTGTACCTCTCATTTGATCTCTTCCCTCTCTTGGCTCCCCTCTTTCCTCTCTATGCTCCCCTCTTTCCTCTCTATGCTCCCCTCTTATATCCCTCCCAACCGGAGGCATCCTCTCCATCCTCATATCCCTCGGGATAGGGGGCGCTAACTCCCTCATGTCACCCCTGGGAGGAGGAGGACCCCAAGGCTCCCTCCTACCATCATGCGGCTCCATGTTCCCTGGTCTCCTGTGCTCCATCCCCCTATCCCCTCCCCTCATCCCTCTATCCCCCCCTCCTCTCATTTCTCTATGCTCCCCTCTCATATCCCTATGCTCAATCCTCCCATCCATCCTAAAATCCCCCCTCATATCCCTATGATGCATCATCTCCCCCCTCCCCATCCTTGGTTCCATCCTCGGAGGCAACATCCCCCCTCTCCCTACCATATCTCTCCCTCTTCCCCTAAAACCGAACATCTCTCCCCTGCCTTGCCCGCCCCCCGGAGGAAGCTCCCTACCCCTCACCTCACCCCTGGTCCCTCTCCCGTCCCTAACCCTTCCCTTCTCCGCTCTCTGTGCATGCACTGCGGCCGGTGGATACGCCCTCGGAATCTTCTTGACTTTCTCTTTGCCAGAGTCAGGTGACGCTGGCTCAGACGAGCTAGCAGAGCTAATGGGACTTGCCATATCGCGATAGAGATGCTTAGAATCAGCACTTTTCTCTGAGTCACTGCTTCGTGATCGACTGCTATATGAGGAGCGACTGCTACCGCTAGACCGTGAGCTAGAGCGAGAATGACCTCCACTGCCAGAACGTCTAGAAAACAATTTATACAATTATTATGCTATAAAAATCAAATACACAATAACACAAAACTCAAGTTTATATTTTGATGAAATAATTTTAAAATGAAATCAGAATATGAAAAGTTATACTATTATTACTTTGTATGCTATAAATAAATTTTCAACTGTAAAGTATATCATCTTTACATTTTAAATAAATAATATAAAAATAATAATAAAATGCTGCAAAACTTTATAACAAATAAAGCTGTAACATCTTGTATACATCTTGTTTTAATCATAAACTCCACACATTCATAATACACAACCCCCACATACCTTCTGTTTCCTCCCTTTGTAGGCCCTGCTGGGCCCCCAGTCCCCTGACCAACTCCAGGAACAGCCGGGGTTCCACCTGCTAAAAATATTGGCCCATCAATTGCTCCACCGGGCAAAGGTGGCCGAGCTCCCTGCATCCCTGGGGCCCCTAGAGGCACGCCAGGCCCCCCAACACTTTGGGTTAGACCCGGTGGAGGTACCCTAAAATCTGGCATACTAAACATTCCCCCAGGAGTCAATGGTGGAGCTCCAGGCCTCAATCCAGGGGGAGGAGGCCCTCGAATGCTTGGCACCGCACCCGGAAGTCGCGTTAGATCTGACACCAAAGGGAACCCACCCCCAACTGTTGGCAAGGGAGGTCTTCCTGCCATACTACCCCTATTGGCAGTCTCTTCCTCAGCAAATGCCGCTGCCACTCCTCTGCCTACCGGCTGAAGGGGAGCACCCCTACCGGGGACCACTATGGGCTTAGCACCCAGGGGCATGGAGGTGGCCAGTGGTCTGCCTGGGATTTGATGGGATGACGGATCTATGCCTGGTTGGGATCCTGGATATGACTGCATGTTGCCGGGAAGGTCTATGTTGGAAGGAAGATTGCTCTTTGTTGGGTCACTGTACAGAAATAAGATTAAAGAAAGATTGTGCTACTACGCAAATAGAATACAAAATATTATTTAGACGCTATTTACATTACAATATCTCCATTTAGAAACGATTGTAGAAACTATTATTACAAACAGTTTTATCAATTAATGATTTATAACTTATTTAATTTTATCTTATTATTATTATATACCACTCAGGATCTATAGTCAATAATACAACAATAATTTGATTGTATGAAAGATAAAAAATGAAAATCTAAGTTATTTATCATTTGTCATGAAACGCAGTGTTTTTTCTAAATGCCAACTCTTCCTTAAAACCATCCATTCATTACTCAAGCATAAGATAAGGAAATATCATACAAACTGGCCGATGGAATCCACAGTTCACAATAAGATCTTATATTGTAGTCACGCGCAATATTGAATGTGTAAATTATATATCAAACATTTGTATAAACTAATGCCGGTATGCAAGATCCAAAGATTTTTAATTATTTTTGTTAGCAAACATTCTGACCCTATTTATAGAAATTTCATCATTTTATCATAATGCTATTGGGTCAATTTCTATAAATAGGGTCAGAATGTTTGCAAGCAAAAATAATTTAAAATCTTTGGATCTTGCATACCGGCATAAGTCACTAAATTCTACACCTTTTTTTTCTTATGTTGTATAATATAAAGAAATATATAGAAATTCTATTCCTCTATGTTGAGGAAAATTCAGTACGGATTACAAATTCTAGCAATTAAAACTACTATAACTATATAGCTGATATGATTAATTAATTAGTGGCCTAATTACAAATTTCTAAATCCCTCAAACCTGTTATTGGAAAAAGCATACTTTACCTTGCAAAACGTAATGGCATCAACATAACACTTAAACTTTACTAAACTTTTTATTACTAAAATTAAACTATTTTAAACTTTAAAGGTTTTTAAAAACTTCATAAACTTTTTTAAAAACTCGTTACTTTTTCTACTTCATTGCAACTACTATTACTTCCCTACATTTATTACTATTATAGCACTTTTATGCAAATAAGTTAAACGCAAAAGATTGATAAATTAAACACTTTTAATACTCTCACTGTCTCTAACTGTTTTCTAAACTTTAAAATTAAATTCTTAAATAAATCCGAAACGAATTGAAACGGATAATAGCTGAAAACATAGAATACAAAAAATCAAACAGTTTTAAAACGAACACAAATGATGAAAGAATGAACATTTCAAATATAAAAACAATTAATGCCAGATTCAAGCGAAATAGTCACATAAATGATGAACGTATATTTATTATCGTGTCCCATCAAAAAGACCCTAACATATCGGCCCTGACTATGAATTCATAGGGTAAAAATTAAAATTCTAGGATTTCTAAATTAATTTTGATAAGACCATTTTCTCGGGATAATGTATTCGATGTCATATTGTCGGGGTCTTACTTATTAGCTTAGAGCCAAAAGTATAATATATTTCCAAAATAAATTCTAGCATGTGTAATAAATTTAAATCTTTTCAAAATATTGCAATCAAATCAAATAGAAATTGTATGTTTGCTTGTAACTTAATGTCACATCAGCATAAAAAGCTCTAAACGTGACAGCCAACAAGACGATATAACTTCAATAATCAATCAATAAAATATATATAATAAAAAAATAAATAAAAATAACATATAATTAAATAAAAATTAATAACAACACAAATAAATAACACCAAACACATTACTTCAAAAAACTCAACTTTGCAAAAGTTTATGCTCAATATCATATACAAGTGTTTATCTATGATAGAATTAAAGCATCAAACGCTTTATGCTAAATATAATACATCTATCAAAGTAAATATAAGACAGAATAGAAGTATACAGAACGACTATACCTAGGATTAGCTAGCTTGTCTCTCTGTCCCAGTATACTGGCAATGGCTGGTTTCTTCACATGCTTTCTTCCCGTACTGCGAGATCTAGAGTCAGACGACGATCTACAGAACATTATAAACAAATCAAACAAAACTAAATAAAGAATCATATTTATATACAAATCAGACCATAAATACAAAAGTCAATTAATAAAAACAGATTTGTTTCATCGCTAAATCATAGAAAAAGCCTACTAAAAATTTCATTCGTTTAATAACAGTAAACTAAGGGCCAATGTTCAGCTTAATCTCATTTTAATAAACTTGATAAAAATGATAAAGGAAGAAGGAATACGAAGATGCTGTACCTTGAAGAATATGAAGATCTGGAAGATTTGGTGTACGAAGAATAAGAAGAAGAACGAGATCTTGATTTTGAGGAGTATGAACTGAAACAAGAATTAAAATATATACAAAAATACAAGTAAAACAAATATATATCAAAAATATTAAATAATATAATAATACTACACAATCAGTAACAGATTCAAACTCAAGACTTAAAGGCTACTATTTCCACTTTTAACCCTTCTGTGCAATCTCTTAACTGTAGAGTTTGGGCCAAAGTTTTCTATTACACGAAAAATCAACTTATCAACAATCAACAACAATCACTTAATGATTAATATTTGATCAATAGCAACTTGTATGATTCTCAAAAGAAACTGTAGTTAGTAAATACTAATTACGAGTTATGTTGCGGTAGTGTGTTAGTTATATATTACTTATAGCAAAGTTATGTTATGGTACCTAGGAAGTTAGTTAAAGTAATTGTAAGTTATACCTTGATGAAAAAGATCCATAACTTCCTCTAGATCTACTGCGAGATGACGAACCTCTCTTACGTTTTGGTGACTTTGTTCTACAAGTAATTACACAACATGATGTCTTACATCAACACGCTATGTCATTCTCTTGTAATATAAAATTCTAAGACTCAATTCGTAACAAAAAAAACATTATTAACGCAAAAAACAATACATAATATTTAATCGAAATAAATCAATCCAATATTCTGACTGCTTAAAGTGAAATAGTTAAGAGCATTGGATTCAATACAGATGGTTTCGAGTTGTAATCCCAAGTAGTCAGCGATATTGCCTTGTTTCATAAATAAGGCAGCTACAAGATTAGCCAACAAAACTAATACTTTACGGGCTCATTAACATTGGCAGCAGATCATCAATGTTGTAAAATTTAATGCTATTCATGCATAATAAGTTAACAAAAATTCATTTAATTTCATATTTAGTTAAATATTTGTTACATTTTCTGAAAGTAGTGAAAAGCAACTCCAAAAAAACAAGAATCATGTTACAGAAAAAATAAATATTATGACAAGAGAGAAAATGTTTAACTGCATCATACCTAAGCCAGGGATCCTTCCATTCCTCCCCCCTGCCTCTAAATGATGATGGATCAGCTGACGGGGGAGGGCCTAGATCCCTTGGGGGAGGTAGGCCCCCAGGTCGATCAAATCTTGGCATGTCACGCCGAAAATAATCAAATCTAAAACATATACAAACTTGCAATCAATTGAAAAGAACATTCTGTCTATTTTTATAAACATCAATAGCGTTATGCAGGCAACTAACACAGCCATAAAAATATCAAATATATTGACTGTCAAATTTAATCAATATATTTGACTTTCTGAAACCAGCTTTATAGAATAAATGATTGTATTGTGACTGAAAAATTCAACAGGTATTCAAAGTTTACAATAAAAATATAAAGCATTATGTACATAAAAACTCATTTATAAGGCAGTTAGAAATGGGTCTTAAATCATTAAATACACTATAAATGAAGAAGAGCTTCAATTTTAAAACCTGCTAAATAATAAACAAAAAACAACATCAAAGTCAAACTACAATGACGAAGTTTAAGACAACAAGTCATAACAATTAGTAAAAAATGCAATATAAATTGCATATTACAATATACGAAAAATATACACATAAACGTAAAGTACACGATAGAAATAATCTAGACATACCTAGGAGGCGGCGACAATCTGTGCCCAAATGGCATTCTTTCTCTATCCTAAATAAAACAACTTTAAAACTTTACGCGTTTCACATTCCATTAGCAAAAAGTTCACCGATTTACTGATAAATTGTAAATAAATACGCAATCAATACTACAACTAGTTTATAACGCGTAGAAAGAAAAATAAAATATAAATCATTATTCATGTTTAACAAGAGCAAAAGTAACAACTATTTATCTAACAAATACTTTCAAGAGAATAACAAACGTCAATAAATGTTCAAGCTTTTCTGCTATAAAGAAATTTCATAATAAATTCAGCTTAGGTTCGTTCCGTAACAAAGTACATACAAAAGTAGTTTTCTAATATTGTAAAAGTATTCTAATAAAGTAAACTGCAGATAAAGAAAAAGTCAAACAAATCATGAATATAACATAATCGGATATAAAAGTACAAACCCCGGGCATCATTCTAAAATCAGGAGGGTGCATCGGGTGTGGCCCAAAATCAGGATGATCTCTGGGGGGCCAACGCATAAAGTGAGGATCATAGGGGGGGCGAAACATTGGACCCCAGGGCTCATAGGGCGGTGGCATTGGCATGGGTGGAGGGGGTGGTCGACCCCCGTAATAGTCATCTTCTTCATAGCTGTTCAAAGATGAAGCATAACATTAAGTCCCAAATATAACACTAACATCAAGGCTCGTTAAGGAAGTAGTTAGAGCACGAGACTCAAACGCGACAGGTCCAGATTCGAATTTTGGAAAACTCACATTTCTCTAACTATCTGCACCATGTAGTAAGATGCTTACATTGACAGCTTCGTCAGAGACATCGTTATAACACAGTAATACATGACTTTAAACTTAACCTTTCATTGAACAATGTCATCTGCAGAAATTTATATAATTTGTTTTATACATTTAATAATAATAATTAAGAATTTAAATAATGATATTTAGTATACAAACTCATGAATGCATCAAGTAAAAAGCGTCAAATAAGTAATCAAATAAGTACTCTCATCTTAAATACTTACGCTGGTCTAGGTACTTCATCGTAGTATGGGTCTCTAGGAATGGGAGGAGTAGGAAGGATGAAGGGAGTTCTCTCTGGTTCCTTCATTGGGGCCTGGGGAACCACAGGTTCCGGTTTCTTTTCCGGTTCAACAAACGGTTCATCGATAATACCGGCTTCCTTTCTCTTACGCAGCTAAAGTAATAAATTATGAGAAATAAATTAAAATTAATTGAAATTAATTAAAATTAATTTTAAAAGTTAATTTTAAAAGTTTAAAGGAGTTAATTAATAATGATAATGACAGGAGTTGATAATTTTAAAAATTAAATAATTTTCCTGTTTTTCTGTATCAATTTTTTTCCCCAATATACAAAATTTGCCAAAGTAATTAGTAATTTTTTAATAGAATAGCTAAATCAATGCAATAGAATTAAATGATATAGAATAGATTATAGAAACAAAATGAATAAAATTTAATAAAATTACATATTACAAAATTATGTCCAAGACAATTAAATAAAGTAACATTTAGTTTGATTTTTACTTTGTAATTTCATGCCTTGATATTGACTTTTAAAAAATGATTAATAAATCATTGCACAGATATAAAATAGTAACCAAATAGAATTCCAATCTTTCCCACTTACCTCCTTCGCCTGTCTCAGCCCTCTCTCCCAGGCTGACTCAACGGCTGGCTCAGTAGGAGGGGGAGACAGCATTCGCTCAGATTCAGCCCCAGGTGCACCACCACCCTGATGAGTCAAAACATATTTAAACCAACCTCATTTACTAGTGACAGCAATTTAAACTGATTATACTCTGTATACATGAAGCACAAACATGAAATCTCAAGTAAATAAGAGAATATACTAATTGAATATCGCATTTGGCACACTCAAATCATTAACTTGATAATTACAGTATCATGTTTTTCACTTTCACTGCTCGTTTACTTCATCTTCATTTCCATCAACTATTTCTATCTTTCTTTAACACAATTTTTATTATCCACATATCCAACCAAATCCCAATTCTTTATCGATTAGGTCATCTTTTTACATATAAATTTCTGAATTGCACAATTCACAACATATAACATTGGATAAAGCAGTCAATGATACTTCTATTAGAATGTTTAAATCAAACTATTTTCTGCACCTCAGACTGTTTGCTGGGTCCAGCTCTTTTGCCCAGTCGCTGTTTAATGAAAAGACAAATATCTCAAATAGAATTACTGGCGATAGCAAGATTGCGTCAAATCACGGAGAATTTTTCTGCATTTTCTTATCATCAGTTAAATTATAATGCACAATGTTACGCACTACAGTTTTTAATATTATAAAAGGCTAATTGTAGAGATTGTTTAACTGAGCCATATGCTTCTATTTACATTTCTCTTTGTGTTTAATTTTATAATTGTTCCGCATGATTTCTAATTGTTCAAACAAATAAAAGTTATTAATATTACAATAGTAAAAACACGAGAACTTACGTCTTGAATCCAGGGTCCAGGACCAGCAGGACCAGGTCTCATCATAGGCCCAGGACCTGGTCCCATACCTGGAGGATAGCCCTGCTCAATCAGAGAGTAATTGCCTAAATAAAATAAATTATGTCATACCGTAATGATGATTTAACAATATAATTCACACGTTTAAAACTATGATAGGAAATTTTAATATCGAAAATTAAATGGTGAATTAAGTTGAAGAAAAGGCAGAACTTCTAAACTAAAAATCAGAACAGATAATGACGAAATAAACAATGAGCATATCAAACTTATTCATGAATAAACCTTAGACCAATTTCTATTTAAACCGGAATATAGCAGAAAATATTATACAACATCAATTTAGTAATTGGCAAAGTATATAACACTAAATTTATAGAAAAAGTGATATTTTTATAAAAAAAAGAAATGTTCACATTCACTTTAACTCATTATTCTTTATACACAAAACAGTAACACAAATGCAATGCACTGGTTCACACATTAAGACACAATCCAAAATTTCAAAAGTAAGTCATTACAATCCACGACTCATGAAAATGTTTTACATTTAAAATTAACCTTAAATCAAAAATAACTAAATAAAAAATGCAATGAAATGTCCACAACATCAAAATAATTTTAAGCGACGTAGCTATATGACAATAAAATAACAAAAACTTAAAACATAATTTATCTCTCAGTTTTTAAATCATAGCGTAATTAAAGCGCAAACCTTTATCATTGACACCGGGATGCAGAAAGCGACAACTTGGTCCCCAAGTGCAACTTCCTCTCATAAAGAAACGACACAACGGACGAACAAACGGACGCTTCAGTCCTGACTCCTTGATCTCTCCCTCCTCACAGTCATCATCCTAAATGTACGTATTTCATTTTGAAAATAACATGATTATATATTTAATAATGTTATTAAATATATATTTAATTACATACAGATATACAAATATATACAAGATATGGCCAAAACTAACTGACGTGATATTTTGATAGTAGGTTTCAGACATTAATGTACTAAGTACATTTAATAATAAAGTGTGTTAAGGAAATCTATTCGTATTCAGTCTAACTATTCGGTTCAACTATTCGACCAAATCTGAATAGTTTATTTAAAGCAATGTGCAATGTTCGGCCCTAAAGTTAATACCAAGCAAATATTCGGCACTGCCCTAATATCAATGAGTGTGAATGACGGAATGAATGAATGACTCAATGACTCAATGAATGAATGAGACTGACTACTCACATCATCCAGTTCCCCATCAGTTGAATGCTGCTCCCCATCCTCCTCCTCACCCGGCTCCTATACAACAAACAAAAACAAAGCGTGAAATAATAAAATAAACTGTTACATGATGAGAAGTTATACATAACTGATTCTTTAACCACGGATATTCATTCTGAACACAATTCCTGATGATTAAATTATACAGTTTTAGATATTATAATTACTAAACAAAGAATAATGAATCTTTCCGCAACAACTCGTCTTTGATCATCACCACTACTTCTACTTATATTCCATCTACCCAAACCCTAGTCTTAACCCTATTTCATAGTAGATCAAATATCACTAAACCAATGTTTGTAGACGTAGTGTTATAAAACAAGTCTATAAACAAGTTATCATAACATGCTTCGAAATTATCAAAGATAATTGTTATTGTAATAGTTTAAACTAATAGTTAAGGGAATCTTAATATTAATAAATTAATAAATTAATAAATTAATAGTTAATTAATAGCTAAGAAAACATTAAAATCATTTTAAACCCTTAAACCAATTAAATTAAAAAAAATACATCATCCTTTTAACTTATAACACAAAACACACACACAATTTCAAACCTTGTCATTCTTCTCATCCACCTCTTTCTTGTCCCCACCATTAGGGACGCTCTCCCCAGTACCCCCCTCCCTCACCTTCTCCCCTCCTTCCTCCGCCTCCTCTTCCTCCTCGTAATCCAGCTCAACGTGGAAATCATTCCCGACACTAGAATGTCTTCGTTGCGACATCGGCTTTAGATCAGAAACGTCATAAGCAGCTAGAACGTCGTCATCGTCATCGTTATCATCGTCATCGTTTGTAGCGCCTTGGATGGCATTGATCTCATTATCATGTTTTACCGCGATATCTACTGAAGAGGTCTGTACGTCAGTTTCTGGTGCGATATCATCAGCGCTGCATTCACCTTCAAGTCCCTTTGGCGATACCATAAGTTCAGATTGATCCACGGGAAATGAGTCTGTTTTGTGATCGTTTATATCACTTTTAATTTGATTTATTTCAAGTTTTGACATTTCTGAAGAGGCAGGGTCGTCCATCTGTACGAAACAAATGTAATTTTAATTATTTTTATAATTTTTCTAATAAAAAAACTTAGGTATTCTGGTTGTTGAACATCATCTGAGAACAGTTTATCTGGTTTTAATACAACAACTTGTTAGCAATTAAGGAGTGGGAAAATAAATTATGTGATATTAATCAAATTAGATAACTTTTAAAAACACAAGCAACATCAAAATTGCCAAATTTGAGATCTTACTTTTGATTTAAATGAAAAATGTTATTTTTAATAAAACTAATTTAAATATTAACAAATTATCATATAGTGCATCTTAAGTGTGTGTATTTAATTATTAATTAGCATAAAAATTTATAATTTTTATCAAAATAAGTCGGCTTTTATGCAATTTACTGGAGCCGAATAATTACGCTTTTAATCATTTAAATTGTTTTATTTTCAATAGGCACTTTACCTTTTTCCTTTTATACGCTTCTTTTTAACGATATATATATTATTATATGATTATACTTTAATTGACCCTCGTCGCCTAATCTCAGAAAAATTAAATAAAGAATTAAAATAAAAATTAAATTTTAAAATTGCAAATAAAAAATGCATTGTCCGCCATAACAAATCAATGGGCGTAAAATGATTGGATGCTATTATTAGCATCCAATCATTTACGTCGAAATAAAAATTTTATCTACCGGTACCAATATTTGATCTACCACAGCATTAGGGTTAGGGTTAGAAACCAAATGTTGGCAGACTTAATGTGATAAAAATAATTCTGGAGACGTAGTTATCGTGAAATATAATAGACCAAACGTCATAGTAGATCAAATGTCATACTAGACCAAACGTCGATTGACCAAATATTGGTAGACGTTACGTAGTAGACCAAAAGTCTGTTGAGGAGTTGTCGATTCTGAATATACTTTCATATAGAAATTTGATTCAAGTTGCAATGTTTAACAAAAAAAATATATTATAAAAGGTTTCAGAAGGGTTCAAAGATATTAAAAATGTGTGTATCCACAGTTTGAATATTGTGCACAAGTGAAACCCACTTTGAATTAAAGATATAGAAAGTTAGAGAGTGCGCATGGCATAGTGTGAGTGGCCCAGTGCCATACTATAAGAATAGCAAATATTAATGTTACAACTGATATTGATAATCGATTAGAATCGGTTAGAGTTGTAATATCTACAAAACTCAAAAACTGCAACAAAGACACTGATTTACAACAACAATTTATGTAGTTTATTTCATAACAGCTTACACAAGTTGCAACTGTTCAGTTCTGTATTAAAATCTTAAAGAAAATTGCATCAAACAATTACACACACAATAAAATTGGTCAAGTGAGTGCTAAATAGTATCAAATTTTTTAACTAATAATCTTAATAGCAATGATTATTTAATTTTTCTTTATGTAAAAAATGTCATTAATAGCACAGAAATACATCTTATTGCTAAATGCCACGTTCAAGAATAAAACACTTAACTATGTATCAACTATCACGATGCAAAAAAATCTGAACACAATTTAATTATTGCTTAATATAAAAGTTCAAAACACATAATGTCAATACATTACACGAAATATTTATGGTACAACAGATTAATATCTCAAGAAACAATCTACTCAGAACATGATATACACTCATGTTACACTACAAATGATATTCATCATTTCTTTAACATTGAATGCATCAGTTAATCAAAAATTCAGTCTTGCAAATAACATATTTCTTAAAAGAGCACCAGATTTATTATAATATTATTCATTATTCAATACATGTAAAATTATCATACTAAACATGAAAAAGATATTCAATTACATCACATTATCATTGTATAATTTCTTGCAAAAAGTTCAAATTTAAAATAATTTAACATAATTTGATAATAATTCAGACTAGAGAGTGACATGGGGACAGGATCTCGTCCCCATCCCCACCCCGCATCTGTTAGTTTGTCCTCATCCCCACCCCATCCCCGCAGACTCTCTCCCCATCCCCACCCCATCCCCGCAGAATCTCTCCCCGTCACCACCCCATCCCCGCAGAATATATGTAAATTTATACTTCCAAATTTTAAATTAACTAAAAAACCTAAGGAAGACTATAACTACAAGAAATATTTGATGTACAACGGTTTAAAATATGTAATAGCATATAAATGAGCTTATTGAGTTATTCAACTGCATGCAGCTATGCCATTCATTTCTACTTCTGTGACTTAAAATCAACTGCTATTATCTACTGTCCCCATTATCGCGGTATTACCGCGACCTCTGACCCCATTACCGCGGTATTACTGCTACCCCTGACCCCATTACCGCGGTATTACTGTGAGGAGTACTCCCCATTACCGCGGTATTACCGCGGTAATACTGCGGTAACCGTCCCCATGTCACTCTCTAATTCACACTTTACATGCAGTGTTTTTATAAAACATCTTTTGATCGAATTCAATAGAAAACAAATAATTTAACACAAATTTAAAATTATTAATCCGAGTACAAGAAATCGATGCTAGATTTTCATGAGAATAAATACTTGTACAAATCTATAAACTGAAGCTCAGGTCTAGACATTAAGCATAAAGACAAAATAGCAATCAAATGACAATAATACTACAAATATCAAAAGAAATAAAACTAAAATGTAACAAACAACTTAAATAATACTTAAATAATACAAAGCCAATCGATACTAAAAGTTCATGCGTTGAAAAAACCTTAGCTCTATAAAAACTGAGAATCACAAATGAAATATATTTGCAAAATTTAGCCATCAGCTACTTCAATGCAAAAACAGCAACACATTCACAAAGCTAATGCGTAATTTTCACTATTTAAAATTCAAGCCACCTAAAAGTGATACCTTAAGAAAAATGTTGTAACATCTGATAGTATTTAAAAAAGTATAGAAAGATTATATCATTATTTCATAAAGTTCATCAATAAAGACAGAAACCCACATTAAAATTCAGATCTAGAATTAGAAAAATTATAAAAAAAATTCAGATACAGTAATAATTTTATTATAGTAATGTCAATGATCAATTAAAAAGTTTATGTACTAAGTTTATATACTTAAAAATATTATTTGTATATTAGGAACCTGTACATATATACTTTAGTAAAAATCTAGAAAAGATATTGCAATCTACTTCTATTTCATATTAAATATACATTTTCTAAATAAAACACATGCCCAATAACAATAAAATTGTTCAATAAGTCGCAAGGAAATCATAAAATTATTTATCTATCACTGGTAATTTTTAAAAATTAAAAATGACTAAACAAAGTACATAGCAATAAGCACCTGTTCCAAAATCGAATGATAAACACAGAAATTTTGTCATTTTATGAACAATATACATAGAAACCACAGATTGAAAAGTCACTCTATTCTTACTAATAAATCTGAATGTCACTGAATTCAAAAGGGTCGTCTTGTCTCAGTCTGAAAAGCCCAGCAGTCACTCCAACTGCAAACACAAAAAGCGTATTAATAAAAACAAGGCAATAAAAACAATATTAGATTTACAATGTCATATTTTTCTGTATAAGATTCAAACTAATCTTTCATAATCTATATTACGACAATTTTATCTTCAATTAAAACAGTGATGTAAAATAAAACCTAGAAATTTATTGCACCAGATGGAAAAAACAATAGCAAAATTATAGTAATGATAATTTAATAAATAGTAAATAATATACAGCAAAATATTAGATATATTTATAGAATCATAAAATGTTCACAATGAAATGATTTAAATCATATACGTTTCACTTTTTCAAGTCAAGGCATGCTTGAACTGATAATACATGAATATGAAAAATCCAAAATAATGCGAATTGCAATGAAATGCAACTCACTGAGAAGGCAATGAAAGAGTTTAGCAGCTGCAGCCTTTGAGTAAGTCCAGGGACAGATATCAGTGAAGAGAAGAACTCTATTAAGACGAAGCTTACTTATAATCCACCTACACAAATGCAACAATGCGTCATACAATAACGCGTCAAACTGCTACAGTGACAAATTTTCAGTACCGTAATTTATAATAGTCATTTCTAAAAGAAATTTTACATTTGACCTCTAATCAAATACTGTATAAAAAAATACTTTAAGCCAAGGATTATAATGAGTGCAAAAAAATTATTTTGAATATTTAATGAAATTCTATAATAGTTATTATAATTACTGAATGCATATAAATGACATATTATAAGTGTTGTTTTGAAAATAAAGCACTTTCTCAAACATGCCTATGGTCAAATCTAATACGACTAATTACTCTGTTTTTATAATTATAAAAACAATCAATTATTATTTTACGAGTGAAAAACTATACAGTCATTCTTTTACTATGCTTTAAGATGGAGCTTTATTGCAGATTAAATTGCAACATCATATTCATTTAATTGACATTTAGGTATGTTTAATTAGTTAATTAAAACCGTGTTAATTATAATCGCATTAATTTATTATATGAACAAAGTTAAATTATATTGTTAAATTGGCGTAATTAATAGTAAAATAATATTATGCCAACATTATGTCTGAAAAACTTAACAATATAAATCTTATTATTAGTAACTAGATTCACTACAACAACGTATAAAAAAATGATTCAAATTACCATGAAATAATAAAATATACAGTATATTTACATAACAAAATAATAAACTGCACCAAATTAAAGAATCAAGAGATGATATATAAAAAAGATTTAAATTTTCATTACAGGCACATTTTTTCTTCCGTCAGTTTTAGAAGAAAATTCTCATTTTCTTCTTCTTCTTCATTTTCTTCCAAAGGTTCCATGGGTACAGGAGTGACATCAAAGCGAAGTTGCCCAGGATCACTCTCATCAATCAATGGTATTGAAATGGACGGATCGATCGACAAATTCACACTTCCAGGCCTAAAATTACAAACAAAACTTTAATCTGATTACTCGAAACTAATTTTTGCTTTCAGTTTACTGTCATATCAACAGAAAGATATAGTGACAAAAAACGATTCATTCCGATAACATCAACATTCAAGCATCACTGGAAAAACTCAAAGATAGACAACTAGACTACGCCACTGAAACAACTTCATTTATAAGAGAATAGAGAATATTATATTTACAATAGTGATGACGTAAATTTGTAATAAATGTGGAATAAATTACTTTGACTCAGGAATATTGAGTGGGGTTGACGTTGGCATGTTTACTGTAGAGTTCTGGGAAGAAGGACGAGGAACGTCTGGTTCTTGTTGAGGAGGAACCTTTGAACAAAAAGTAAAACTCTACATTAGTTCATATCAACTAGTAAAAAGTCCAAAAGAGAAAATAGAAACCACACGACTTCAAGTATAACACCAAATGGAATTTTTTTTATAATTACAAAGATAATAATAGACTGTATGAAGCAATATTTCATGAATAATTGAATAGAAATATGAGCATATTTGTGTGTTTTGTAGCTTAAGACTTGTGGCCTATAACATGTAAAACATTTGGCCTGCGATAGTGTTGTTGTAAAGCTATCGTTAACTGTGACTTTCTCATTAACTGTTTATAAAGATCTTACACAATTTTAGGATATATTTAATTTCAAACAGATACTGGTATTATTGTCAGGTTGTTAAAGTATATTTGCAATGTTAAAAACAATTTAAATTGTTTAATATCACACAAATATCAAGCTCGCAACTTAAAATCCACAGCAATATTGTGTTGAAAATAATTTCAGACCTTTTTAGGCTCATCATCCTCAAATTTATCTAAAAATAAAAATATTATAAACAATGATTTTTACAGATAATAATTGTAAAGCCTGTTTAACTTTCAGTGTATCACAAATATCAAAATGATACATTATTACAATTATGAATAGAGACTGAATAGTATAGAATCAATCTACTGGAAAGCTATAAGTTTGGGTTAAGCTTTCGTCCGCTTATTAACAGCTAAAATGTCTTCGATATTGAATTTCATTGTTAAAATATAAAATTCATCAAATTCTGTATAACTAACAACGATAAATAATAAACTTTGGACCAAGTACAAAAAATAACGATGAATTAACATCTGAATGAATAGCTTCTATGAAGCCCAATCTCTAAAAATATTAATTTCGATGAATGTGACACAGAAAAATAATTAATATAGAATTATTTTACAACTACATTAACTAATTTCACAATGAACCAGAATAAGCTTCATATGTGTTATTATCCTGAAAGTAAACCTATGATTGACTTGCTTTCAGATGAATTTTTTGTACAAGTATAAATAAACGGTTTGAGATGCTACTAGATAAGCAAAAATAATCACTAATAAATACATAACATACCTTTATCTGCAGATGTCACCAAAGCTTTTCTAAATAAGCCAAGAATTCGTTCACTGATCACTATTTATAAAAACAACAATTGATCTTGACTGCGATTTGTTTTCAATTGTTATTTACATAATTAAACTAAGACGATTTAAAACACAAACAAATTTTTAAATAACAATAACTGTCAGCATAAAATTGTACCAAAACTGTGCGAAATATCGATAACAGTAATCAAAATGTGATAGGAATGTAAACATTTTATCATTTTAAAATTTCGCACATTCATATTCACAATACCGCTACTATAGTTGTAAAAACGTATTAATACCTCGTCTGCTAGGCACAGAAAGCAGTGCATCAACGCTGTATCTTGACGTTTTTGGAAAATCCTATAAAATATTAACAACTAAACAAATAAACACTCTTGTTTACAAAAATAATTATGCTTAAGTTCTAATTACTTTTGTAACGGATGACAAGAACGAGTGATAACTGAGTGCTCTAGAAAAAACCATTTAAAAGCGAGTAAAACAATGCAAGATGAAAACAGATGGATAGCTACACAAATAAATATAGATAAACAGATAGATAAATGGATTAATAGATTTTGTTTGCTTCATGTTTAACGTTATATCAGAACAGTAAGTTTATGTAGTGATAGCAGCAGTGTGACACCGTTTACCTGATTTGTAATACAGTGCAGCAACATAGTGTCATTAAATAATTTTACTTTGGAATGATGGAGCAAGTGCATATACAACTGATTTTGAAACTTATATAGATAATATACTGTAGAGTCATGGATAGATGACTCTCTACAGTAATTAGATACACAGATAGATAGAGACATAGAAATATAACTTTACAGCTGCGAGGCAGCTGTGATGTCATCACAGCTGCCTCACCCCTTACAGCCACCTTTTTCCTCTACCAGGCCGTCTTCCGGTAGATGCCCGTCATGCTTCAAGACGCTCGCAGTTCGGCAGTCTGATGGACTCCTG
>JAQIXG010001521.1:0-21669 GCA_034700105.1 Oconnorella tubifera
AGCATAACACATGTATTATTACTTATATTCTTAATATTGGGTATAATTAAATTGTAAAGAATCACTATTACATTTCGAAAGATCTTTATAAGATAATCTCATCTTAAGTAAGACGAAACTTAAATTCTCAGAAATGTTGACTGAGCAGCATTTTTCAAGGTCTCAACCATTAGACATGCTTTGTAAAATATGAGTTTCCTCACAAATTTCCTGTCTTCCAGAAATTTTCATTTGTGTAACCTTTACCCCTCTATTTCTGGACAACCCAATATTTGACAGTTTCAGATCGATATGAAGCAAAACGTTCTCGGGACATGCACTGAGTCAATCGGTCATCAAAATATTAGACTGTTATGACAGTTTAAATCTCCGAGGATCGAGAAATGAAAGAAGAAAACTTTCTAAGCAGGTGTGACAAGATTGTGATATCAATCTCAAACGTTATAAACTTGGCTTATTAGTACATGAAATTTATTTTAGCGAAAAGCATTAAAACGATATAATGCTAACGTTCCCTTGTGCAGCGACCAGTGAGTGTACCCTTTGCTTCGTGCTGCATCCCGAATAGTAGTATATCCTATTATACCAGAAAATATGTTACTCGTATATGTAATTTTTTTCTATCTTTAAATTAAGGATATCAATACTCTTTGAAGTGATTTTATGAGAAATAAAAAATTCTAAATAGTCTTAGATTATATTTCAGTTATATTATTAAAGTTGTATTTATATCAAAATCACATGAATCATGAATGTAATGATTTATTGATTATTTCAGTACTTATTTCAGTTCATAATTATCAACCCTGCATGATCTCTTTATGTCATATATTCTTCCTTTAATATAACCTAAAAAATATCAACAAAACATCATCCAAATAACAATTCTTTTTAAAAAGAATCTAATCATTTCACATCAATCCTGCTGCCGCCAAATAAAACAGCAAGCTTCTATAAACGACCTATTATCCTTCTAACAAACAAGCAGATCGTCTGTCCACCAAGCTGATGGCTAATCGTTTCTCATCGATCTTGATGTGTCGAAAAAGACAGATGCGTTAAACATGAAACAATTAAGTAACTGTCCGTAAAGTAAACGTTTGTTATTAAGCAGCTATTATGGTAACTGATATACTCCTTCAAAAATTATTGATCGATCTTTGGCTATAATATAAAGCTTTATTCTAAGTAAAGAACTGTTTAGAAAACATCATCGACCTGCTTGACACATTCTCAATAAAAATAAGAAAATCTGTCAGATCTAATATTTACTGTTTTCTATTGTTAGCTGTTGTAATTTTTTTACCTAATTCAAAACTAGTCTCATGTTTTCTAGTCTTATGTTTTCTTACAATATAGGCCTACATAATAAAATAAACAATCTGCTTTCCTAGACATGATCCTTTAAACATTAAAAATCATATATTACATATTATAATCTAGAAATGATTATTATTAAATACCAATAGCCCATAAAGTTAAATCAAAGTTAAATATTATAAAAACAGTTTTTAACTGACCATTTACTAGACGAAGGATTCTCCAGAGAAGAAAAACAACCAGTAAAGCGATGGCTTGTTCTCCTTGCACTACAGTCACACCTTCTACGAACGCCAGGTCCAAAGCAAATGAAGTCAATGTTATAACCCCATCAAATATCTACAAATGAAATAAAATTTAATGTTTATAAACACTGTTATGTACTTTGAATTTTTAATTTAAAACTCAACGCAATATTTTTTCAATGCGAAGTTAAGATCACGTATTTTTTCAATTGGTTGTTTTTTCTACTTAGGTTATATAACTTTGAAACGGTTATTATTTGAATGATCTTTTAAATACATTAGTTATGTAATTATCCGATCTAGATGCAGATTATTAAAATTAAACAGTTATAAAATCATTGCATTTAGTGACACGATAACATATTCCTTGTTCTGTTTTTATACGAAAAAACAGAACAGGGAATATGTTATCGTGTCACTTAGTGCAATTATTTTATAACTTCTTCATTTTAATAATCTGCATCTAGATGGCACAATTACATAACTAATGTATTTAAAAGATATCTAGTAGTTACTGTATTCAAATTTACTCTCAATAAATGCGAGTTCTATCTCCAAATTCATATTGCATTTCTTGATATATCTTTTTCATTTTTGATTCACTTTAATTCGGTCCAATTGCATATGACTGATTATTTTCCCTGAATTGCTCCAAGTCAGTCAGTTGATGGCATAGTGGTGTCTTTCTTTCATCCTTCTTGATCGATAGATCGCCGTGGTCGGAATAATTGATAGCAACATTCAATATTCATTTAACTCGAGTCTCACTAAAACTTGGACTCGGAAATTTTATCTGATAACTCCGACAAATTTAGCTTTATGGTACAGGAAATAATTATATCTATAAACATCTTTATTTGACGCGTGGGCAACAACAGTAATAGATATAAACAACATAAACAAGAAAATAAATAGATAGTACTATGTCAATAATGTAGTTAATGCTGTTTAACATTTTACATCTTACCAGTGACGTAATATTTATGTTAGTGACGTAATATTTTATATTTCAACGTAATATTTATTTCAGTTACGTAATATTTTATATTACATCAGTGACGTAATATTTTATATTTTGATTACAATTATAAGTAATCAAACTATAAAATATACTCCCCTCTACAACCTCCCATCTACAACCCTCCAGATTTGAAATTTTGTATCTTTCACATTACAGAGTAAAGCATATTAGTTTTTATATTCTTAGTTTTAGATATATTTTCTTATTAAAACATCCATTGATAAATAAATTCATAAATTTCAGATGGCATACTCCTAACATGGTTATAAGGGTAAACCTATTACCTCCATTTTGCTTCTAAAGAAATCTGCTCCCATTGCGATAACCTTTATAAGAACCTAAACACAAAAATAACTTTGTACAACTTAATTATAATTTGACACAATTTATGAAAAGCCAAAATCTATAGTGTACTATAGATTTAGATGTTGAAGTTTGCGATAGTATAAAGTATTAGGATTATGCTTCATATTTTTGCTAATAAAAAACGCAATCTAATATATAAGTTAATTAATTGTAAACACTCTAGGACTACAGACTACATCTCAACATCTGCAGTCAAGCAGACATTGACACAAACGAGCATATCGACTAGAACGAAAAGATTCAATTTATACTGTTTTTATTATTATAATCAACCACAAGCTGCATAAAATTTTCATCGTCGGATATAATTTTCATCGAAATCTCAAGCACTTGCTCGTTTTACGTCATGACAGCTTCAGTCATCTGCAGCTCTGGCGCCATTTGATGATTAAAGAGGAACGACCAAGAACGGCAGGTGTTCGTTCCAGTAGAAATTCGATAACGTCCGTTTTTACATAAACTCGGCCCAGGCGTGATTGCGTTAAACACAGCGCGAGGGATAGAATGGGCGGTGACGGGGGTGAGCCGGCAACTTACACACCCCGTCGATTTCAATACGAAAATATTTTAGATTTCGTCTAAGGAAAATATTTAACATTTGGTTTACGGTATCATCACAGTATCAGAAAGGATTTATAATAAGGATACAATGAAATGAAAAGTGGCAATGTATTAGCTTTTGACCCCGATGTTATATTCTCTTTTATTTTTATCGTTGTTAAAATAACAAAATATAACAGAGTGGGCAATGATTGAAATCCTTATTAATTATTAGCATTGAATCTGTACTTATGTAAGCTTGTTTAAACATTGTTGTAAGTTCGTATCAATTTTTCAGCTTACAAAAAACGAAAATCGTTGAAACAGAATCAAAAATTTAACCTTCATTGATCACGAATTACACTATTGGTATAAGTTCAAAAAATTTCAATAAAATGAAATACTACATTAATACATTATTATTTGAATGATTCCAATCTTATGTAAAACATGACTTGATTATCAGCGCTACATATCTCTTTATATGAGACGAATTCAATCGACGAGTGTAGCACTTGGTACACCTTATAGTACAGCATATAGGTACAATGTTTGAAAACTGAGACGCTGGAGGACGGATTGAATTAGCCCAAAAACAAGCGAATCAATATACAACACCGTCTCACCCATCAGTCATGTGACAGGGAAGGAAAGCGACGAGAGGCTGGTATAATATATGCGCCGCAAGTGGTCCCACAGTAAGGTTCATTAGCCGAGGCACTTTCGCTAAATGTCTCAAGGCAACTGTGGTACTCTAGCTCTCGTGTATTCGTGTTGATTTAATATATGCAGTTTGTCATGGGACTAAAAGTTGATTTTTATTCGTCCATCGGGTTTAGTCTCAAAGAATTTTAAAGAGGGTCTAATGATTCGGACATTCTCCGAATACTAAAAAAGTATTATTAATCTTGCTATGCGCCATAAACTAAGTGATAAATCATAGTTAGCGTATACTCTGATAAATGGCTTGAATAATTAATGAAAATTATGCAAATTCTAAATAACAAGTATTTTTTAAAATTCGCCAAGTAGAATTCCAAAAGTGTAAAGTGTAACACAGCTTCTGCTGTAAATATCGCGTAAAATCTATGATTAATAAGCATGCAATCACATTGATTATCGTAAAAAATAGTAATGAAAAATAAGAATAATCAAAATTCGATCAAACATAATCTTTTAACTTTGAATCAGTCATACCATTCATACAAAAAATCATAATATTTAAATGAGATAAAACTCCTTAATAAAATGTTCTAAATCCTGATAAATAGTTATTTCTTGGTTAAATAAGATCTCTGAGATTCTCAGCTAGTTGTAATCATTCTATAAGCCGCTTAGTTCTTTATGATCTATTAATCATCGCATAGAATCGCTTATTCTGCACGTGAAGCTGCTGTTAAATTAAAAGCTTACGATCAAAGACCTTTAACATAAACACCAAAAAGAAAATGACAAGTAAATTTTTACCTGCAGTACAAAAAGTCCAAGGATAAATATGCTAACGTAGTGTAATATATGCGCAGCTCCTTGCAACATTCTAGCGTAGGAAAGTCTATGTCCTTCTCCATAGGCTGTATTATTCCTAATTCTTAAAATCTCTGAGCTTGTATCATTTAAAATCGACATATTAACTTCCTTCATATCAGACTTGCTAGAAGTTAGAAATATTGTAAATCCGTCCCATTGCGAATACTGTTCAATAAAAGATGATAATCGATTCGCAAGAAAATATAAAACTGTATCATTACTAGCGCAGTCATTTGGCTCAACTGCATAACTGTTGTTAGTTTTAAAGAATGAATCACGTTTTTCACTTTTGGATAATGTTGACTTGTGAACTTGTGTACAATTAGCTTGCGAATTAAAATTAACTGCATAATCTGTGAGTGCAGTGTAAAGATTTATAAACGCTGTCTCGTTTTGAAATAATTGATTACAAAGAGATAACCTATCTACTTGAAAATTATCAGAATCATCAGTGGTAATTACTGACAAATTCAATAATCTGAAGAAATCCAGTGAAACGGCCGATAAAATAGAAAAAATCTGTTGTAGTCTTGTTGCATATTCTTGACCTTGGATCGTTGTCGCTATAAATGATGCATTCATTTGTTTAGTAAAAGACTGCGTCGTTTTTAACTGATCGATTATAATGCTGACGTCATCGCTCGTGAATTCATCGACAGTTTGTGAATGAAGATGATGTTCCTTTAAGAAGTCAACAAGTTGAGCCACGTCAGTGGATACTTCTACATACTGACCTGAAATAATTATCATCACTCTGATATACAAAAATATATTAAAATTTTAGTTTTATTTTGCATCTGTTTTTTTAGTAAGTGTATTTAATCGGCAATTGAAAACACACGAATGATTTTTTTTTCGATTTAACCAAGATAGTAAAAGTCGATATAAATGTAGTCTCTGTTTTTATCATTATTTTCTGATATTATTTTCTTACAGTTTAATTCGGAGTTCAATAGTAATTACACCGTTTCGTTATTTTATTATAAATTCTCATTAAAGAATATGTTACGATGATATTAATGATGACATTTTGACTTTTAGAAATATTTTACTGCTCTCTTGATTACATTGGGTTTTCTTTAAACTATTATTATTATAATAAAACTGTGTAACTATAATGTTGTGCAATAAAAGAGTTTGAATTATGATTCTTACGAGCAGCCCTACGTGTATTATTATTATAAATAACTTGTTTAGTTGACCTCTCACGCTGAGCTCTCTGATCTATCAAAAGCTGTCGCTGTAACTAAACTTTACTAAGAACTGAACTGTTATTCAGAAAACGCAGTCGCCCTAAATTAGCGCTTATCGAATTACTTCAAGAAAAGACACGACCGTGATCTATTAGTCTGAGTTTGCAAAAGGCATCTCTAGTAATAGCGACCTCTGTGGACAAGAAATGAAGCGTGAATCGAATACGCTTCACCGATCAGATCTTACACAAATAACAAAGACATACTAACGATGCTGTTTTAACTTTCTTCAGCAAATCGCTCGAGGACTCTCGATAACTTGTGTTACGTTCGTGAGGCTATCGTTTTCTGAATCGTTTGTCCAGTTGTTAAAGCATAAATCGTACGAAATTATTATCAATTCGATGCGTTTTATGCGAATTCTACTGCATTTTCGCGGTTTGAAGATAAAAATTAATGTTGAATACTTTATCGCTTGTATGGTAAAAATAGAACATGGTCGAACAATATATTTATTATTTAGTTTATTTTTAGTTTTATTTTGATCGCATTCAATTAACAACATTTTTTATTGTCTTTAACTTTTTATGTTGATAAAGGTGTAATGTAATATAATTGAATCGTTGAGTATTGATAAATAGATCTAAAATATTTGTAATTTAAAATATGATTCATATTTAATTGTTTGAAAATGTAAAATGTAACTTTCAGCAAATGAAAAATATACATAATTTTGCAAAATTATCCTTATACTAAATGCAACAAGAAAATTAAAACAAAATTATATGTGATCACAACTTAGAATAGTTTTTCTTATTAAATTAATTGCCTGGCAAATGAATATTCTAAACGACACGCGAGCAAAACTTTACATGTTATAAACGGTTAAAGCAGCACTCCATCTTATGATATTGCAACATTTTTAATGCAAATTGCTGATAAAGCGTTATATCATGACGATTAGAAACATTGTAAGAACTATTCAAAAACAACTCAAACGATAAGAAAGGAAGAAGCGCCCTGAGGGTTCGTCTCATTAAAAATAAGTTTCTTGAGGAGTTGTTAGAAATTCATTTCTCTTATGAACTGCGAAAAATTTATCTGAATCTAAATGTATACTGTACTTTTACTACAATGCGCAGTAGGTAATGTAAAAGTAATAAAAGTAATATAAGAAAGTAATAAGAAAGTAATAGTATCTAATTTTACACTATTATGATCATGTTAATACTATAATAATACTAATATATAATACTAAGTGTCAAATATTCAAAATCGTCTTTTGTTTGCATTGATTTTTTACCGTTTCAGTTTTTAAATATTGTACCGGAAATAATTTAATATTTATACATCTTAATTAAGACATTTCCTTAATTATGTTTACACGTTTTATTTAAGAATAAAAGACATGGATATACAGTACATAAACTAAAACCCAAGTGAAAACAATATGTTTTAACTTAGAACATATTGCTGAGTAATTTGTATTTACTTACAACTTACTTGTATGAGACTACATAATCTAGATCTATGCAACTATATTGCCATGCAAAACATACAAGATTTTCAGAAAAAAAACTATTATCACAGCATCTTATCGATTTCATGTACTTTTGTACTAACAAGGCCAATATTGAGTAAAATCTGATCGAATAACGCGTTTGGATGGACAAACAAGCGTATGTTCGCTGATTTTCTGATTATTAAAATGAAAGCCCGAATCTTAAACGCAGCTGTGAGTGTAGGAGTGTTATGAATGATGACTTGTCGACGTTTTAGCATTAAACTAAGTTTAGCTGTCACAATACGAAATTATTAAAGTAAATATATCACTATTCAAATTTAGATTATAATTTAAAAGTTCATAAAGTATACTTATTTAATGCTATAAAAGCGAATGAAAGTATTACAAAATTCAATATATTTTGGGATGTCCATAGAAACTATTACACCTAAAACTAAGATCAAGAAAATTGATAAAAACAAATGGCTGAAAAATATAAATTATTTAATTTAACTAATTTTACTTAGCACTCAAATTATTTTTATCAAGCTTGACATTCAATTGTCATAATTTCAAAATATCTTAATTTGACAATTAGTTAATCGACATATCAATATAATTTAAAAACTCTGAAATTATTAATAAGATTTTAGTAATGATATTCAATAACTGGCAGGATATAGTGACTATGAATAAAAATTAACTAGCATATACTGTAGGTACAAAACTATAATTTACAAGAAAATTGAATGTAAAATAATATAATTTTAAATGAAATCAAATGTCCACAACTATACATGCAGTAACTTTAATGTTAAATTAGAGAATGTTACAAACTTCTCATCGCATGCAGATCGAGTAAGATTTCAGCAATGACAATGGCCGCATCAACCATGATGAGAACACAGACGACTAGATGAACAGGACTACTCTGAAGTAATTTAACAGTTCTGCCTCTACATCTAAGAAAATAAATTTAGTCATAGTTATAATTATTTATAGTTGTAATTATTGCTTTGTAATTAATTCATTAAATTTTTCCCCATTAATTTGTAAGCTTTAGGTATGAATGACCGTATCAAATAAACGATATTTAAAATGGTACAAATATATGCGCATTACTAAAGGACGCAGCAAGTAAAACACTTTTTTCCAATTTATCTTTTTCTCTTTCCACTTTTCGTCACGATTATTCTCTTTTTAAATCCTTTATCCTGTCGTGTTACAGTTTTCTCACTTCATTCTCATCGCGTTATCATTGTGCGACATGCAGCCGGTTGCTAAATTTTCGAGGTTGACCGATTTTCGAAAAAAATTCACAAAAGATCGATCACTTTCAGTCTGAAAGACTGACGCATAATTTCACAGCCGGATACTTTTCTAGGCGGCAAACTCAATTGTCGCCAGGTACTATGTAAAATAAAATGTAATGTTAAATGAAGCTTGAGTTAACAGCGAAGGAATACAGGAAACCAATAGCAATGAAATCTTATTTGTTATTCAAATGCGCTTCACTGAACGTATTCATTAATAGCTTATTATATAAACTAATTAAAATGATATGTACGTAACATAGAGTACGATTAAAAACAATGTTTTCAATATTGATTATGTTTAGTGAAAATTTATAGAAATTAAACACATTTTTTCAATAGGAAGATATCCTATTTGTTTTAAGGTACTCAAATAACTGTTTATAACACCGTATTAAATTGGATTATCTTTTTCGTACTTGCTCTACAGTTGCTATATTTTGAAAATTAGCATGAATAATCTGAAATACAATATAACATGGCAAAGCATGACGTTTTGCGAAGCCAACATTTTGTTATAAATCTTTTCGTGAAGACTTACTATAATAGGTAAATTAAATTTTATTGTATGTTTAAACTCTTGTCTTTATTTTTTGTTCTTAATAATTATTATAAAATTCAATTCGTCTTGTAATTTTAAAATGAAACTTCTATGAATTGATTTTTTGTGTATTTTCAGATGTCGCAACAAAACGACAGAAACTCTAATAATAAGACATTGAGATGTGCTATCGCTATATTGAGTGTATCGAGCGCTGTCTTTGCTTCAAGCCGCGCGTCATGAAATATTTATGAAAGACATTATGTCGGTGATATTTTAGCCGAATTTAGCCTTCCAGTAAACCCATGGCTGCAATTCAAAAAAGCCCTTGTGGGGTGGTTTTTAATAAATTATACAGTACACATCCTTTTATGACATAAATCGTTTCCCATCGACTTCGGCATAAGAGTGAAACGGTAATTGAAGACTGGTTTCTCTTTCTCAAGAGAATTTGAGTCAATAACCTTGATTTAAGATATTGACACAAGAAAATTGAACATATAAAGTTTTTGCAAGATCATAAACGATGCAGATAATATAAAATAACAGTAACTTACAACTAGTACTGTAAATTAGTTTACTAATTGAATAATAAAGTAAGAAGATATTTTAACAAGTATCTAAACTTTAGATTAGTACCACAGAATTTAAGTTTACATTATTTACAGAATGTGATAAAAAAACTTTCATTTAAATTAAAAAAAATCAGATGTTTTTAAACATCACTACTCACAATTCTTGAATTAAAGATTATTTGAATTACACAAACTAGTAATCGAACGCATTAATAGGCAACATTAAACCAAAATTTATATAAAACTTATTTACATAAATCTTAAACAACAAAACGGTGTAATGATATTGATTTAAAATTAAAGAATTCTCACGTTTTTGGTTCAGTAGCCTGCAAAGATCTCAATTCATCGTCCAATATGTCTGTGTCTACGCTATCATCTTCCAATTCTCGTAACAGCTTATTATACTTTCTGTAGTCACTAGGCGGACATGCGCCCTGCTGCATTCTAGTCACATATAATAATAACAACCTTTTATAATCAATCAGAGATTGTCTAATGAAGAGTTGCAGCAACGACTATTATATCCCAAGGAAAATCTTAATGCGGAAGAATTACAAAGGAAATCTTGCTAGCTACACGTCTCATTATATATACGCAATTTGTTTCACTGATAGAGTAATAGGAAACTTATGTTCAATTATCGTTCGGAAGAGTTTAACGTTAGATACGTGAATGTTTTATTCGAGCAGTTCAGATAAGAAAAATTAGAAATATTGTAAATAGAAATAAGATAAATTATGCGCATTAAAGGCACATTTAATAAATGATATTTATAATACATTAAAGAGATATGCAGAGTTAGAATTTTGTAATTTTAAAGTATGTTTCTAATTGTTTACAAATATATCCGACATTATAATATGTAACAAACAAACTTTCTTCACCGATGCAACAGCTTTATTTACAATACTTCAGATAAAAAATATATCGAATCGACTAGGAAACACAATGTTCCTTAAAAAACAAGAATTTAAAAACTGTTTCTAATAATGCAATCATGTAACAACCTACACACATATTGTATGTAATACCGATTAAGTTAACAAGAGACAGTCATTTATTAAATGATTTCCAAAATTCTTGTACTATTTTTCATTTTGAAGAAAAATAATCGATACCATATATAATTTGTATCGATTTATTTTCACGCTAATATAAAGTGAGCGGTATCACAGCTTAATATGACTGCTTGTCGCGCTAGATGAAAGTCTGTTCGCAGCATTACTGTCTTCCTATATCTGGCACAACAATTACTGCAGAAATTGCCTCTGATACTTTTTCACTTTTTGCCACTAATCCGATATCCTTGACGTTATTTTATTATTCTCGACTGATCGTGTTGCGATATAATATTGCAGCAGAAACTTGAGCTAATTCATTGCTAATATAGCTGGCGACAATTACAGCTGTAGTCTATTTCAATTAGTCAGCACGAATTGATACGATTTGTAAATAAAATAAGCATTTTTTTCGCTTATTTTTTGTGCTATCTTATTTTTACGGATTGCTAATATCTTTGTATACGAAATGTCATTGTATAGATACAGATAGTTTTAGGCTCGAATTCCGAAGTAACTCTCAAAATTATACAACTTGTTGCACCCTTTGTTAAGTTAAGGTGAATAATTCGACGGCTATAGTTTTAACGTCGTTGAAATGTTTAGATTAATAAATGCTGGGAGATAAATATATCTTAATATTAAAATTACTAAAAAATATGATTAGTACATTTTTTTTTCAAGACCTTTAGACACTAAGTTATAGGATATGATATATTATACTCTGCGTAATACATAGTGAAATCCGGTTTTGTCATTTATTGCATTTACTGCCATCTAATAAGCAAAAATAAAACTTAAGAAATTTAATTTAAAAATTAAATAATTCCAATCCAACATTATATTATTACGTGACTTAGAATAAAAAAAAATTGATTCGTGATTTTCGCTCAAAAAATCAACGCTAAAATTTCGCACGTTGTGAACGCAAGGACTGGTTTAAATAAACGGCTGGTTTATCCGTATGGATTGGATAAACCAGCTGTAATACCAATTGATTACTTCGTGACAGCATGACGGGCCAAGCTGTGACTGCAGAGACGTCTAACAAATGCAAGAATACGAAGCATGAACGTTTGCCGGGGAGATTAAATTTGACATGATCGTTTATGAAACGCGTCCACCCACTAACACCTACAAATGCTAAATTCTACGACGCGGTTTTATCAACGGATGCAATAGTCACCAGCTTTTAATGGAATAAAAATATTTGAAGGCAAAATTAAGTGGTAATGAAATAATTATTATAGGAAGCAAATCTGAAACATATTATTCTTCTAAAAGTCGTTTTTAAAAGCCATCAATTTAACTAATGAACATTTTGCGATAAATGTCGATTTATTTGATTTTTATTTCAAGAAAATAAATCTCTCAAGAAAAGTTTGCAAAATAAAGATTATAGATATTGACTAATTAAAGTTATTAAAATCAATTAACAGCTTAAATAAATGCTTATCTTATGTAATAATGATGAAATTCTATATCTAACTATTTTACGCTAATTTACAGTAATTTTATCACACGCTGTACTATAACGACTATAAATATACCAACGAATAAAACTAATAGAGACGCTTAAAACATGCCCTTAAAAAGACAAATGGACATTTGCTCATCAGATATGCATTTCATCCTACAGCTAACTCAAGGGCTCGGTATCAACGATTCCCTTAACCGGAAAGCCATCAGCGATGCTCGGCCGCCGCCGGACGCAAAGCTCGTTAACCTGATCCCTAATCTCAAAACGATCGTTTCAGATAACGATCCGCTTGTTGGAGACCAGAAAACTGATCGTCATGGTCTTTTATGAGTTCGCGAAAACAAATATACCAATCAATTATCAAGGTGGCTAACCTCTTAACAGATATTAGTGGATGATTGTAAATTCGAATATAACCGAATTAATATTATTCGGTTATATTCGTGTGAAAATCAATTACATTTAGATTGTTGCAATAAATGAATGTTGGAACAGCTTCGTAAAATTTAGCCATGTCTGCGACGTATATACTGTATAGAATGTCTTAATTTACTTATCGTTTTCAGGTTCATTAAAGTAATTGTTGCAATAAAGTATTGAAAAAGAAATTAATATATCAATATGCATATAAAATTTTTATTGCAATATATACATTATATAACTTTAATGACATTCAGTATTCATAGTATTGTTCATTTTTTAAAACTGCTAACACTGTTTACAAATAAGAACGATTGATTAACATCGATTTTATGTAACCTTTATTTTCGCATATAAAAGAATTGAATAAAAATTTATATACGAGACCTATGTATTAAACAGAAAGAAATAATTATATTTTATCTACCAAGTAAAACATTAAAGAGTGAAATAATGGTCGCGTTTCATAGAGCGACCAGACACGCAATCGAGTCTTTCTTTGCCAATTACACTACAGAGCACTGCGAAGCGACCCCCGCAGAAACAATTTTATAGAGTTCTTTACGACTCGGGGCTGTTTCATCACGCGTTCTCTGTTTCTCTTGGTGTTTCTTTGCTATCTATTTGTTTTTTGTCTACATTCCGTTTTTCTACTGCACCTTTTAGTTTCTTTTTCTATATAAAATATTATAACTGACTATTTTTCTTGCTTTTAATTTAAAATATAGTTATTGTTTTGTTATTTGTTTTAGTGTCCAATTATCTGTCACTTCACTTTCAGCTTCACACTCTCACTCACTTATAAACCCTCTTACGTCTCTGCATTCTTTTCTCCATTGAATCCTCTACACATATCTCTCTAAGTATTTTCTTGGTCTATATCTTCTCTTGTCACTGTTGGATCTCTTCTATTCATTGAGAGCGATGATTATTATTCAGATCCTTGCTCCCGCGATCATAGACAGAGTCGATTCTGGATTTAATACTAGCCAGAGAATAGAAAATGTTCGTCGCGAAAATAGACCAGCTTCAATCTAACCAGTTTGAAATGTTTTTTACTACACCGAGTCTATTCAACGTTTTCAGCGAAACGCTTGCATCTCGGTCAGCGAACTAAAAGATGAAACTATAAAGTTGACATAACTTATTATACAAATCGTGCAAGTATTCATGTCGTAATGTTAACTGAAATGGCTGTTAAAAGTTTCAAAGTTTTACTCGATATGTAATGATGTGAAATTTAATTTGTAACTAATGTAAATGAAAAAGCATTGAAACGTTCTTTCTGGTATTTGATTCTCAACTGCGGTTGTTAAATTGAAAAACTTAATAAAATGAACTGACTGTTGAATTGAATTTAATAAGTTTAATAAGACTTTTATAAGTTTGAAAAAGTAGAAGCTTTTGTCTTTAGGGTTTCTTTCTGATTTTGTATGTCTTAGAGCAAAACGAAATTTGACAAATTGTGCAAGTTAATCATAAATTTAGCTTATCTTTAAAAAGATCATGACTATTAGATATTTCTCAGCTTAAACACAGGTAGCCATCTAGAAATAAATCAGCGACTTTATATAATTTCAGTCTCTTATAATGCTATAACTGATATCCATCATTTGCTCCGAAACTGCAACCGACTTGGTTTCTATGCGTTCGCGGGATTACTGAGCCCAAAGCGCTTTGCTCTCTAGCCCAACAGATATGAATTGGACTTAATGACTGCTGGAGGGAAAAAATTAACGATCATCTCTACCGATCACTGCAAAGAGGAAAACACTGTATATTATCATTCAAACTGACGTCGGACAATTATTACAGCAGCTTATTCGACTGTAGGCGCTGTTAACTCAACAATTGCAATAAAACAAATAAATAACAGTCAATGAAGCGAGCGAAATGTTACGAAAGAGTCTAATGTATGAAATTAAGAATCCGTAATTGAATACACGGTTATGAAATTAAGTTTATAATATTTTGTAACTTTATCAGGGAGGGGGGGGAGTTCAAGCCGTTAGTAGGAGAATGAATTGAGATTTATATTAATTAGTTCATGAATTCATACAGAAATTCATGATTTACAAAAACGTTAAATGAATTTGATCAAGTAAATAAATAATTGAGATTTATAATTAATGAATTATTCTGAAATTTATTTCAAATACGTTTGCCAATTCAAGTAAGTATGTCATTCTTGACTGTGGTGGTTGTTAAACCATGATAGTCCCGACAAAGGAAATGAAAAAAGTTAAAAATTGTGATTTTATTTCAAAAACGTGAAAAAATTAATATATCTTTTGTATATAGACCTAAAAGCATGAAATTCAAAATGTTTTCTATACATATCTTCAAAGATGGAATTACTAAAGAATTACTTAAAACCTAGTGCGCAGTCTAGTCCAGGCAGTTAATGAAACAACCAAGTGACAAACGATTCATCATTTCAAAATGAATTGCTGGCAGGAGTTGCGATGCAATGTGCACATATTAAATTTTTATCATTAGTTCAATCAACTAGCCATCTAATATCTCTAGACGCGAGTGCGACCGTTTCGAAAACGATCCACATAGCAACTACAGAGAGAAAGATCACAAATCAATCAGACACATCCTCGATCAAAATGTTCAAAATGAAATTCATTCCATCGTAAATTCAATATCAATTCAATTATCAACTGACATCGTCGAACTCTTATGGATTTAGCGCAGTGAATAAAATGGGAAGAAAATTTGCCTATTCCATCAAATTCTGAATGTGTGTGTAAGAGAAGACTCGTTCGGCCAAGGATGTTTTTTAAGAGATTGGCTAATGTTGTTTACAGAAGCGGAATGAAAGTGATTGAAGAGAAGCATGCATGCAAGAAAATTTCGTGTATTCAACTTTTCTTATAGACGAAAAAACCTCCTGGTTATAACACGTTACGGTATACGATCACTCTTAAAAATTAGATTTTAAACTGTAAGCAAATTTTGACAATATCACTAAACTTAACTATAAAGAATTTAGTTTCATTTTCATATATCTGTATAAGAAATCGTCTTCATTATATTTTATAATAATTACGATTATAGGCTTTCACGAATAATACAGCTTGATTATAACAAATAAGGCCTTAATGCCTACTTTTAGAAACTATTTAATATTGTAATGATTTCTTTTTATAAATTACATCCCTCAATATCATCTACGAAATAAATAAGCTTGATTTTAGAATATTTTTCTAAACGATTAAAAGAAATCAGAGTTAAGTTAGGAAGTTAGTTCATTAATGTCTAGCATTATGAACAATAAATACATTTTATGTATTTTTGTGCCTTTTATATTAAAAAGATAAAAAATGTAATGCATTTCATGACTATTAAAGTTTCTCAGGATCAGACATCAAATTGTAATAGGCAAACTATAAAAACTACAACAACCTTATTCTCATCGACTATTACCATTAATAATTGAGATATCCCAAATCCACAGTTATAGCATTAACTTATGCCTCACTTTCTGGAGGCAAAAAAGTCATTTTATCAAATTTAGTTTTAAAGCTCAAAAATTATTCTATTAATTTTCTTACAAATTTTTATACAAAATAATGCAATTATTTTACCTTAGCATAATTTATTTCACACATCTCTATCTACGCAACGTTTAAATAAGTTTCGTTAACAAAATTTGCAATTTCCTAAATTTATTGACATTTTTCTGTGTTTCTTGTATTAATTTATTGTATCTTTCATTGTAAACTTTTATTTTAAATTGATAATTGTGGAAGTGTGTAAGTATAGTGTCTCTTCTGTACACTGACTCCGATTATGACGCACATATTTAACCAATTATTTTATTTATATACTATGAATTTAATTGCTTTCATTTCCACTAAACACTAAACTACTGTTTCGTGAGAAGCTTAGAATGGTTTCTACTAACCTAAACAGTATTTTATGCAATTATAGTATAAACTCTGTTTTATATCTAAATAATTCGATTACAATTATATCAAGTTAGACGTACGTTCTTACCTTTGAACTGCCATACCCTCTAATAAAAACACCGTACTACATAAAAATAATAGCGATATTCTATTCTTGTCTAATTCCGTAACACAGAAATTTCAGCATCACTGTAATGTATACAGAATAATAAATCAGCTAAATTTCATAATCCAACACAATCTCGAGCATTCATTTTCTCAATCGAGATTTTACCCGCAAACACTTCTATCGCGATGAGAGTATCTCACTGTCAAATCTGAAATCAATTTTTGCTCACAAAAAAAGGGAGCAAAACAAAGCGAGACTTTGTCGAAATGACGCGCGACGATTTGCCATAGATAGAATCAAACAATCGCGACGCGTCGAGTGATCGCTATGGATCGATCTACGTGAGACTGCAAGGAATGCGAGGAGGCGCCTCGATGTAAGTCATATGTCTTCGTTAAAGCTATTTCAAGCAAAACAATCTATCGGCTTTGTACACTAGATCGTAAAGAATTGATTTCGATCCGTAGACGTTGGTCCGAAAAGACAGATTTAAAATTAGTCAACAGCAACAACCATTACTGACACTGCGGATAGAACAACTTCTATTTGTTCGTAAAATGAATAGAATCTGACTTTATTTGTTTTATATTTATTATCTTGCTTTGTGTTTGTCTGATGTGGTATCATTTACTGTCTCATCGTTATCTCCCGACAGTTTAAGTTAGGATGGAAATTGAAGAATATGTTTTTATTGAGTTCTCTAAAATCAATTTTTCTTAAAAGAAAACTTAATATCTACATATACAAAATAATTACTGTGATCTTAATTCTAGTAGCATATCAAATATTCAGTAGGCGACATTTTTTAATAAAAAGTTAATACAATAAAATGATTTGAATGTGAACTTTTACATTTCGATATTATTGATCAATAAGAAATAACGATCATCAGTAATTATTAAGGAATCAGCACTGTAAAGTAGATTCCATCTAGATAGCCTACATAAACCAGGCAGCCATTCAGTTTTTGTTTAATTTTAATAAATTTAATGATTGTAACATTAACATCCCAGTTTCAATCATGTATCATTATGGTTTTTTACGTTTGATCCAAAACTACTGGATTTTAATCCAATGATGAGTATTAACTAATCATTGAGTGATAGCCGGTCGGCTACAAAAAAATAAAATACTTGTTAAAGCCAAGTGATATTTGAAAACCCTAACAACTACTGAAATTTTAACAAAAGGACAAATTTCAATTTAGTGCGTTCTACAAAGATGCACGGGTATCTTGAATCACACCTCAACAGTGAGAATGCATAGGTTTACTTCAACGTTTAAGGATACATTTCTTTACCTAGACTCTTCAATTCATTTCACGCATTACTCACTTTAATATAATTTTCAATGTGTTTTTGTGGACCTCTATTGAGAATGTATCAGTCACTTTGCTACAGACACCGTTACGTTTTGTCACAAAAATACTATGAGTTCAATATGCTTCGTACACGTCGTGCGTTGGGCTTAACACAATGCCTACTCAGGGTTCGGCACTAAATCGCCATACCCGCATACAGTGTAAAGTGTAGCCCAAGTGTGCGTCTGAATAATATGTTTATTTAAAGTTTGCTTCTGCATGCGTTTACGTAGGGGTAAAAATATTAAACTTTTGGCCTATAGACTAAAACGTCATACATCATGCATGACTGAATTATTCTGCCTCAAGTTCTTTGCGAATAACAAGTAGTAGAAAAGATTAGCTAACATTAGTCAGCAGGGCAAGGCAAATTATAATAGGAAAATAATCTTTATATAAATGTCAATTTCATTTTATTGTTAAGATTTAACTAAATAACATTAGAATTTAGATTAAAAGAGGTACGTATATTATGGATATTACAGCAGAATGTTTTTTATTTAAAAATTATTTGATACTAGATTGTACTGTAAATATATTATATAGCTACAGACATATATAAGAAAATCTAATATCAACAAGGTCAAGTAATAGAAGTTGACAAAATTTGCGTTTTCGATTCGCATCTTGGTCACTGGATAACTTACTTAATAAACAAAAATGATGAAAATATAGCTTAGACGTCGAGATTAATGTTTTACGACATATAATCAAAAAATGACAAAATTGCTTCGCAGGAGATTCGAAGCGTTGTAATCAAATCAATCAATCAGTAAGGAAATTGTCTCTGCGGCTAATTAAATTAGATGAGAATGTTTTGCTTAGATCTAACGACTATAAGAACAGATCGCACTTTATATAATTTTAATATACTAAATATTTTTTACTAATCTTTTTTTTTCATTTAAAATATAGGTAAATGAAACATTATGTGTAGTAGGCGTATATGTAGTCGCCTTGTAAATTGACTTGTTTTAGAACTTTAACTAAATCAATAACTGATAAATGTTCAGTTTATTCTTATTCCTTATATGTAACTTTCAGTAAAATTTAAAATACTACTTTATTTCTTTCCTATGTTTATAATATCGTGAACATGACGCTCATTGTTAATCTTTTGACTTATATCCTACAATTATATACAAACTTTTTCTGTTTAAATTAATTCTAGTAATAAAGTGACACTTTACTACTAAAATACACGTTTAAATTGGTGTAAACGCGTTCAATTAAAAAAGTTGATTCAGTATTTTTGTGCTAAAGATTCAGTCATCTCATTAGCTATAGACGTGTTATAATTTATGTCATTATATAAACGCATGTAATATTTGAAAATTTTCAGTAAAATCCTTCCATCCATCGATTCAGACAACCTCATCCAACTATTTTGTCGTTTTTGTAAAGTTCACTTTTATGTGAATTCGTCAATTCATATCTTATCACTCATAATCACAAGCATGGCCATCGGCTGCGGAACGACTTGCGTTAAAATTATTCTCATCATCTACAATATCATATTTCTGGTAAGAATTCTTCATCAGATTAACCCGGTTAAGTTTTAAAATATATATACTTTTGGAATATTTTTATCATTGTTTGTTTAAAAATTGGTATATATTTCAATACGTTGCTTGACTTTAATAGTTAATGTATTTTCCTCAGAATTAAACAGTGTGAATTAGTGTATATTATTTAACTATTTATTTAAGTTACTGTTTTTATTTTTGATCAAATTTTTATTAGTCAATGCTCATAGAATTATCCTGAGTTTTATGACTGATATTAGTCTTTATTAAATGAATCTGTTTTGATACATAAAATTTACTTTTTATGTGATAAAATTTAATATTAATAAGCGTTCTATATCCTACGTGTTTATAGAACAACATCATACCATAAATCATATTATAAATACTTCCTAGTATACATAATAATAAAGAATAAAGATCTATATATGCGAATAAAGATCTATATGTAATAACTTTTTTAATAATATAAATATTAAATAGTAGCTATATTTCTATTTGGCATACATAATATAATAATTATAATATACACCTTCTTTATTATTACAGTAATATTATATATGATTTTAAAATTGACTTAACTCAATATACTAATATACTAATTCGATAGTATTTGACAATCAAATAACCAATAACCTACTAACAATAACCATTTTTTGTCACCTCGGTCAGGGTTAGGGTTAGGGTTATGGTTAGCCAAAACCATAACCCTAACCCTAATCCTAACCCTAAAAAACTAGCGTTAGTCTTTTTAGGGTTAGGATTAGGGTTAGGGTTACGGTTAGCCATAACCCTAACCCTTAACCCTAAAAACCTAACCCTTAACCCTAACCCTAAAAATAGTAACGCAACACATTCCCGCAACACAATCCCGCTTTTCACCACATTCATTCCCGCAGTCCCGCGTTTCGCCCGTACCCCCTCGGTCACTGTAAAGTACAGAAAACGCAGCATTACTCATTATCCTTCAATTTCATGAGTAAGCTTAACGAATACGACTTCACACTATTAGGGTTGAAATGAAAAGATAATATAATATTACCTAATGTGAATATTGACTAATGTGAATCACAGTTCCTTCGAATCTTTGTGTTCTTTGTTTTACATATTTATAGTTATTTTGTGTTTTTGTGTAATTTAAGTGAAAATAATTGCTAAGAAGCGTTAATATCGTAAATATATGAACTTTTATTCACTGAAAAACAGCAGTATTTAAATATAAATATGACTCCAAAATGGATTGATTTCATTACAAAAGTATTAATGCTGTGTAGCTGACTGGATTGTTCTTGATCGGACTTGGAATATGGTTACTTGCCGATGGACGAGTTACAAACCTTGTGACACTCACTTATAATGGAACGAGTTCTACATTTTTCCGTAATGCAGCCATCATCCTTATCGCAATGGGGGTACTCATCCTTTTCGTGTCAGTAATTGGCTTTGTCGGCGCAATTCTTGAAAACACGATATTACTTGGAATTGTAAGCATGCTAAGTTTTATTTTGTAATGAATTAAAAAAATCAATGTTTCATTAATCACAATAACATATAAGTATAAGTACATGTATACGTATAGTCTTACTGTACTTAGTGTTCTATAATTTATTATTATATATAATTTATTATTATATATAATTTATTATTA